>JALBCR010002927.1:0-42340 GCA_030710515.1 Abscondita cerata
TCAGTGTATGGATGATTCAGATTACGTATTTGGCAATGCCATGAATTTAGTTAAATGTTGGTACACGAACTCAAATCAGTTTCTCTACATTTTCAACCAATGATTGCCTGACGGTCAGATTGTGACTTATGGCAGCTTTGGAAACGCAATTTATAATTAAAAAATTACAATGGATGTCTGCTGTCTAAAAATTATCTTGTTAGAATTTGATAAGTAAAGTTGGCATAAGTCCAGTTATCGAGACTCTGATATGATAGAACTGAGTCTGCGAAGCTAATTATATATTGTTTGTTATATTAACCAAAGTCTTTTACTGGTTTTAAATTTCAATGATGTTTTAAATGCAGTCAAACAATAAACGTAGCGTCGATCGATTCTTCTAATACAAGGACAGACATTAAAACCACCATTCAAAGCAAATCAATTGTATAAAATATTCCAGATAATTTATATTGCAAAATAGTAATGCTTTACTTAAATATTAAAAAATAGGTCGTGTGTTTGGAACGGTCTCACGATTAAAAATACACTTGACTTGTTTTTCCAATAATTATTAATGCGAGTGAATTACTTGCAAATTCCGTTACTCCAGATAAGTCTTAACTTTGATTATATAATTGAACTAGGTATATAAACAAAGCTCGTGGATTCTCAAAATTTTGTCTACAAAATTACTAAGTTATACAGATTGTGATACAAATTCCCCAATTATACTGTCAATTATTATGTCACTGGGGAATGGCAGAATACGTTTTGTACCTATTAATTAAAACCATTGATTAAAACGGTAGTAATTCATCAAAAAGCATCAAAACACGTTAAATTTTGGCCGAACAAAATTATTGATATATTATTTAGGTAGTTAGTAAGTAATAAGGAATAAAACAATAATGTTCAAAAATTTAAAAAAAACTGTGTTTTTGATTAGTAAATAATGTATACCTACTATGGATTTAACTACTTTATGAAAAATATAAACAAAATTATAATTTACAATAATCACTACATTCGTATTATAGGTTCACCTTAATTAAATTTATTTGTGCTGTAAAATTCTTAATTTTGGATTAGGTTTTATTTGATGTAATAATTTTATTACAAATTAATTTTGAACATTTAAATATTTTTGTAACTAAAAGTTTCAGCTAAGTATAAAAATAATTTATGTTCTTTACAAATTTCATATTGTGCTAACCAATTTATAATAATACTCATTCCTTTTTGGGAATTTTACGCATAAGTTTGAACTTTAATTTGGTCTCATGGTAAATATTAATCAAAGTATTTTTTTGAATTTCTCTTATAAACACAGAAATGCTACATGTAAATAATTTTCGCTTAGTTGCATGAAATTACCCCTTCTGCTATCTTAGTTACATTCTCGTGAAGTTTTTGTATAAAATCGATAGTTCTTTTGGTTGTTTTAACTTAGAATTAGTGATTAAACAATTTTTACATGATGTACAATTAAATTTTGTTATACGCTTGTATTAACAATAGCCCGCAAAATATGCTACAGAACAATCTTCACTTGTCACATTTATAGTATTGTTACTCGGAACCGAGTTCAAGCTGGAAACATACTTGATGTTAGATGATAACATAATGGTCTCATCTTCATCATCTTTTTCGCCTTGATGCGGTTTATCTCCACTTTCAATGACAGTTTTCATATCCGGATCCCATGTCAAGCTTTACATAAGTACCATCATCAGCTTCACAATTAGAGAAGACTTTGGTGGTTTTCATTAAGGGAATGTATTGAGTATGAACGGAAGATCGTTCTAAATAATCATTGATCTTAGGATTCCGATTGTATCCTCCTTTTGTCGGTATACACCACATCCTGATTCAACCTGCACGTTATTATATATTTTATATCTAAGTTCCGTTTTGTTCATCTACAAATAATTGCTCAACACCACATTTATTGTTTGTAATAAACCATTAAAAACACGGTGGGGTAGTAATTTTTTGTAGTCACATTCATATTACTACTATATCTTTTATTTTTCAATTTAGGTATTAGGTTTTTGCATTTTCCAGTACAGATATAGCTAATTTATTTTCTTCAGAAAGGGCGCAATTGTAAGATTCAAGGACATATAATTGTCTACTATTTAAAACATCAAATAAATTGTTCATTAAGTTTATAAATTCAGCTGTATTTTCTGCGGTATTGCTGATCAATTCCTTTGTTTTTATGCAAGTTTTAATCGCAGCAGCTAGAGAATGGGACATTACTTGAACAGCAAGTTTAACACTCATTTTTGAAAAGAGTTCCGGATAAATGTGTGCATCTGTTATTTTCATTAACATTTTTGCAGTTTATGTTTTTTATCGATCTGGTAAGTTTTTTGATGTCATCAAAACATATTTTTTATCATCGGACTGATAATCGCTTACTAAAGATGGCTTATGGAAGCTTTTAAAAGAGATGAGGGACGTCAAAGATTTACATATATTTTCTGTATTAACACGTTAAAGTGAGGTTTCTCGACGGTAACATTTAATAACTTTAGTGCACTCTGATTACTTGTCCCTTGGTCACAAATTATTATTTTAGGGAGTAAACCTACCGTTAATTAAGTTTTTAGTGCTTCTTGAATAAGAACTGCCAAGTCTTTAATATTTCACACCAGAATTAGATAAAAAGTATGATAAGGGTAATTTCCATGAATTGTAAATCCCTCTTACCATAAAAACTAATGCAAGTTTAGCACTTTTATTTTTCGCCCCAATTGGCCTAAATCTTCAAAACCTTCGATGACGTCCATGCTTTTTGAATATTCTAAAAGTGCATTATTGACATTTCATCAAAACACACGGCACAGAAGTTTTCCAAGTTTGATTTAAGAAAAAACTTTTTCTTTATTTGATACGCAGATGTTTTTGTCAGAACCCTGTTTTATAATAGGAAAGAACCTATCCAACTTCGGACTGTTGTAGGCGATGGTAAAGTTATTTTTAGTCATTTCTTAAGAATTTATAGGTTGTTGGAGATTTGTAAAAAACATCATTAATGCCAAGTTCTTTTTCGCTGTTGTTCCTAATACTGTTGTCTTGGTTCTAAATTGCATGTTTGCAATAATTTTTTAGTATTTTGATGGAAACTCATGCTTTTTTATTATATTGTCCAATTTAGTCCTTCTTTAATAAGAAAAATTCTTTTCTTTAGTTTGGATATTTATTGATTTCTTTAGATTAATTTTTCTTTTACACATAATTTTAAATCCATATTAGTTTTTTCTAGAAGTGACATTGTTAGAGGCGATGTAGTTGCTTCAAGTGGTTGAAGTACTTGGTAAAAATAAATCGGATGAAACATGATTATATTTTGAAGGGACCGCTGATTGAATGAAATGATGTTTCGTATGATTGATAAATGATCCGGCATCAAATGAAGTTCGCAAACGTAACGAGTTCTCAGTTTTCCTTGTCGAGGTCAAAATAAAACTAGATTTTCTGAATTTATTAACCACTTTTCCATCTTACCTGGATCTTCTGTGGGAAATCTATACATTTTTAAGTTTGGAAAATCGCTCTTTCTCTTATTACATTTAATAAATGCGCACTTATTTCCAGGCATTATGTAAAAATTAAGTTTTATTACACAATATATTAATCACGTTCAAAACACACAAATAACACACACATAAAATTAATTAATATCTAACTAAAACTAGATCGTTTATAAATTACAATCAGAGATTATGAAATATTAAGGTGCAAACACACAATCGGTCTCGAATTCGGAAATACAACTAATTTCTTAAATGCGTAATGAAAAGGGTAGCTGAAATAGAGTAGGTAGGTATCTTCTAATTTTTGCCTAAAACCATTGCAATTGCCGGTTTCTTCCCATAGGTTCAATACGACAAACCGACTCAACGTGGACTAGAAACAACATAAATAAGTTATTTTATCTTTTTTTTTCTCCGGCATCTTTATTGCATTTTTAATAACTTCTATACATTTCAGATGGTACAAATTAGTTTATTGAGAGATTCAGTGCAATTGTCGGCACCATATTTTTAAAGGAGCAACAAGAAATTCTTAACAGGCTGAGTTGGAAAAGAAGTTGTTTTTGTCATTTTACAACTTTGCAAATAATAAACGTTGTATCTTCAAAACTTCCAAGTTGCCGCTATACCACAAATTTCGGCGAACCGTTTAACAAAAGAATGCCCTAATTATAAATAAAACATTTTCAGTTCTTATCGTAACGGAATGCAACTGCTACAATAACAACTTGTGAGAAAGTTTGATTGCGTCATTGTTTACTCAACGCGAACATTATATACCGTTTGCATTTTTCAGCGCTAACAATTTGAATCAGCGACATCAAGCAATTGAATACTGTACTACAAAATTTAGCGATGACAATAACCTTTTAACGAATTTGAGCGTTTGAATGCAGTACTGCAAATACTTCAGTATCGCCGCCTGGTAGCCGAATGCGGTTAAGGCGTTTCCAATTTTTATACGGGGTTTGTCAATCTGACTCCGTCGTATAATCAATGGTACAACTAAGAACTATGCTAAACCTTTTTATAATAAGCGATTTAGTCAAAAGATATATTTATTTTGAGGGTGACAAAGTAACCCTAAGTTTGTCACCAGAGCGTAAAACACGTAAAGCGACTGACTAAGATATTAAGATAAATATTTTTGGAGTAGGTACCGACCTATGACACTAGGTGGGTACCATTATTTAATGGCCAAATGGTGAAAATAACAAAAAATAAACTGTACTGCCTTATTGAAAATTTGCAAAATGTTTATTTCTAGTAAACAAAACATAGGAAACCGGGACATTATGAACAGCGTCGTTTTAAAGCAGATTTTTATTTCAAACTTGTTCCAATAGGTGTCAGACCATGCATTTGGAGGAAGACATCTGTGACGTTAATTAAAACTCACTCAATCGCTACAAGCCGACTTAAAAACCATATTCGATTCCCGCCACAGTTGATGTAATAACACGGGTTTTGAAAGAAGTGTTACTATGATTGTTTTTGTTCAAAATTATTTTAGCGCAGCAAAGTAAGCCTCCATTGAGTCAATTTTAATGGTAGTGTTTGCTAATACTTGCACTCACAAGGATAATAATATTGTTAACACAATTTGATGAACTTGAAGTACAACTGTCGTAGCAAAATGACCACGTGGTTATTATGCCCCGGTGTCAATATTATTCAATTCAAATATACTACTTCATTGCTGCAGGCAAAATGGTACAATGTTATAGGAAATGCGACCGTCAAAAAATGGAACCAAGACGACATTGCTATTGAAAATGTGATTCAAGGGAAATTAAGCTGCAAAGTTTCTGCTGCAATGTATGATGTCTCGTACTACTTTACAACGACGAATCAAAAGTTCAAGGAAAATCAAAATTTAGATTCCGCCTCGAACAAAGGGTTTGGTAATTTCAAGTCAGTTTTTACTGAATAGCAGGAACGGGCAGTAGTAGACCACGTTTAAGATATGGAAATGCGACTATTTGGACTTTCAGTTGGCTGAACAAAATCAGTTGAGCCATAGATTTAATAGTACACATCAAATAGCAGAGAAGATTGATTGACAAGGGTTTATTGCATAGACATCTTAATTTGTCACTTTGAAAGCCATACGCGACATCTACAGTCAAGAGCATATGGGCTTCAATAAGGTGGCTGTCAACAAATTCTATTACTTATTTGAAAAAAACTGTCGACAAATATAAAATCACTTTAAATAGGTCGCAAAAAGCCTATCAAAATATAGCCACCAAAAAGCAGATTGGCTCGTCGTCTTCTGCCAAAAGAAGACTATGTTAACCGAAGAATTATGTATGTGGGCAGATGGCTCCTACATACTCCCATTATTCATATTTCCCCGAGTGCTAATAAAATGGAATTATTAGATGGTGCCCCACGAGGTTCCTGGGCGGAGTGTAATGAAAAAGGTTACATTAAAAAGAAATTTTCGTTAAATGGTTTAAAAAGTTTGTGGTCTCATGCCACCAAGAAATCTCCAGTTTTCTTTTTGTAAATCTTGCTAAAAGATAATGATGTGATACTTCTTCACTTTCCACCCTACCTGTAAGTATCGTTTACAACTCCTTGACGTGACTTTTATGATACCTCTAAGCTCTTACTACAGTGGTGAAGTAAAAAAGTGGCTGCGCTTTTAACCCTGGACGAGTTGTTACACACTATTAAGTTTGTGCTCTTTTTGGAAATGTTTTTCTTTGGGCCGCAAGCATGACAATCGCAGTTAATGGTTTCCGCAAACCAGGAATCTGGCCAGTTGACCAAAATGTTTTTACGTATGCCGACTTCTTAGCTACAGAAGCGACGAAAGTTAATAAAGAAAACAAGGAACTAACCGAGCAAATGGGAGAAGTTATTTCAGAAACCATTGAGGGTGGACCACCATCTGCGAAACACAATCTTCTATCAAACGTTGGCTCTAGTAAAGGCAACACACAACAGAATGAGCATGATTTTATTGACTTATCATGTAAACCAATTCCCAGGACCTTCGGGAATCAAAATAGGTTCTGGATTCCCAATCAAATCGCCAAGATATATTTTGCCGGTTTCGAAAATGTGGAAAAGAGAAGAATCGTCAGTCCAGAAAACATGGAAAAACCACCATTCTTACCAGTTCTCCATACAAAAGAACTTTTCCAAAAGGAAAATCTTTCAAGAAATTAAAAAGAGTGTGAAGAGAACTTGTTTTTCTTAAATACGAAAATAAAGAGTCCCATGCGAAAATGTATATGGTTGTGGTTACCTCTACTCCCAATCAGGTGAAGGTTGGATTGTTCTGTAATTTTTGTCATAAATGGATACACTGCTCCTGTGCAGGAAAAGATGATGATGACGCCGAGTGCGTTCATATTTGCGCTTTTGCAAACCAGAATATAGAAATGGGACTAGTCCAAAAGGAAAAATGTTTCAAGAAATTAAAAAAAAGTGTGAAGAGAACTCGTTTTTATAAAGGAAATACCAAAAGGCAAGTAGAAGCATAATGGGAAAATATCACAATCACAGAGTTTATTACTTTTTCAAAAAAAACATTTTTGTACTTTTTATAGTACTTATTTGTTTTTATAAACGAATGTTAGAGGAATATTCTCTCGAAATTTATTTGACACTTTTGTCAGTAATTTTATTTTTATTACTTTTTCTGCTTAAGGGGCCTATTATGTCTCGGTTTTCCCTAGATACATATTAATGAATAGAAAACAAAGTTATAAATACATTTTGATACCCAAATCTGGATGCTAAAGTAACATAAAAACAAAATAAATTTTAACTTAACATAAACTCAACAAACAAATAATGAGAAAACTCAATTGAGAACTAATCAATAGTTTGGAGTTAATTAGGCCCATATTCGTGCTCTGCGTCTGTATGGTAGGGATGCTCATCTGAACTGTTTTCGTATGTAGCACAAATAAAATAGGGATCCTTATTATCATTTACGCTACAGATGCTATCGATTTCTAGCATATGCAGAATTTTATCTATTCAACTGGATCTTTGTTACAGATTTGTTTGAATCATCTTTTTTCATGTCGATCGTTTTGTTGGCAGATCTTTAATCTTTACCATTAACACCCAACTTTGGTTTATTTGTTTGTCTCTTTGAATGTCATTTGGAGGTGGCTGGTTGTGTGCTATCATCCGCATTACTCATGGCGCTGTCCAAACTTTCACAAGAATCAAGTTCGTTTTTATTATCTACCCTCTTAATTAATTCAATGTCGCCTACTCTATGGCTATTTTCAAGCATATGCATGGCAACACTGGATCTATCTGAGCGATGTTATTTTACATGAGCTAAGTGCTCTTTAAAAACGAGTTTTAATAGGTCTCTTGGTTTGTCCCTATATATACTTGGTTACAGTCTTTACAGTTTATTTTATATATTCCTATATATTACTTTGTTGGCCAAGTTGTCTAATACGAGGATTACTCTTTTTCCGGTTTTCTTGTTCTCCAGGACATGTAGAAGTAAAAACGTGAAACTAGCCACTTGTACTATTTTTGTAACAGTTCCTAGTGGGCCGTCGTTACACCAGTTTTCATAAATATTATTATGTACCACTTAGGCATATGACGCCCCTTATACCACTCGAAAGAGCACTTTTTGTTAACGTTGTGTATGAATTAATATTACTTATATTACATATTGAATGATCTAATAATTAACCTGTAAATTCTGAACATCCTGTAAAGCGATGTTTAATGTTTAATCATGGAGTACATTCATCTAATGTCCAACTATTTAGACGTAAGAGTAAATTTGTTATGTTTTGTTGGATTAGTAGATATTGAATTTTTTTGACACCCCATATTTGAAAAAAAGGAAACCTTTATGAAAGTATATCTTAATTTTACGGGCAATCAATAAACGCAATAAAATACAGGGTGTTCCGTAAGAAAAAATATAACTTTGATGTGCAACACTTTTTTGGGGCATACTTTAAATTTCAAAATAATTTGAATTTTTTCTATACGTCTGCGTTTTCACTTTTGTGTTTATTTATTTCACTCACAATTTAGTTTTTCATTTTCGCACACAAACTTATTCCACTCTTTTTTATTTGTTGATGATACGCTGGCTTCTTGCCACGTTATACCTCTAGTTTTTAGAATTGTGGTCAACGTTTTATTTCATATTTTCTGGGTTCTTTCATATTTTTGTTTGTTAGAATCGTTTGTTTCTCATACTTTCTTTATCTGTTTATTGTTTTCTATTCTTTGAGGGTACCTATCCCCACCAGCTAAGTTGTCTCGGTTCTATATATTCGAATATCCTATCTATTTCTAGTTCTTATGTGATGTTCTTATGTAATTCAACAGAAATATTTCCGTCATCCTCCTCAAGTTCTTCGTCTTGGTTGCTTGGATGTTACTTCTTGTTTTTTGTTGTTATCCATGTCTCGCATCCATAAGTAAGAATTAGTGGGTAGATTGTTTTGAAAACGTTTATTTTAGTTTGTCGAGTCACTTCTCTCTTTTATCGATGAAACTTTCGCTCATGGTATAGTATAACTTATTATTATAATCTGTTTCTATTCTTCTGTTAATGTCTATTTTCTGCTTTCCTACTTTTTTTAATTGTCACGCCTAGGTATTGAAACTGTTTTACTTGCTCTATAATTGTTCCATCAATTCTGACATTAATTGGGCTTGGTTTATTTGGCACTCTAATTACTTTGGTTTTATCTAGGTTTACTTTCATTTCATGTTCTTCCAAGACTTCTTTCCATACGTTTAAATTATATTGTAGTTCTTTTTCGTTTGAAGGCAATATCGCTACATCATCCGCAAATACGGACTCCGTTATCTCTAATTATTGAAGGTGTCTATAGCCTAATGTTAGCTTTTAACTCTTCTGTTGCACTCTTTATGATACCGTCCATAAATACTGTGAACGGTACAGAGCTTAAGGTTTCTCTTTGCCGTAGCCTCTCTTTTATTTCAAAACTCTTAGAGACTGCATTATTTCTAATTTTATTGTTGACTTTCTTTTATTCTTTTTCTGTCGACTATATCAAAAGGTTGTTGCAAATCGATAAATGCTAGGCATAGTTTCATGTTGTAGCATAGTGTTTTATTCATAATATATTTAATGGTAACTATATGGTCTTGAGCACATGCCCTTTTCTGAATCCGCTTTGAGATCTAGACAGCATTATATTTATTTTTTCAGATAATCTTTGACATTGTATTATTTCATATATTTTCATTGGTATGCTTAATAAAGTTATTATTTGTTCTTCTTCAGTTATTATGGTGCCTTTTTTATTTCTTATGTTGTTTTAGCACTTTATAAAATAATTTCTGGTTGCCTTTACTTTTTCTCTCCATCTGTTCTCCAAAATCTTTCCATGCGTTTTTCTTCTCTTCGAGTATTAATTTTTTGACTCTGATCCTTTGCTCTTTATATTTATTATACAATATTTATTTACAATTGGAGTTTCTTAATCTACGTAGACATTTTGAATTAAAAGTTAAGAATTAATGAGGTGTTCTAAACCTTAATGTATTGAACACTCACACTTATTCGAAAATTTGATCATTAGTAATTACGTAGTAAGCGTTACACAAATCATTTAAATTGTAATTGCATTATTTATCTTTAAAGTGCTGTAATTGTTTTTAAATGATTGAGCATAATTTTACTAAAGCAAAAATTGGGTTCAGTATCATTCGAGAAATCTAATTTAATAAAAAACAACCGTGATTTTTCTAGGTTTCTGATTTTATATCGAGCCCATATTAATTTACCCAAGATCCAACATGCAGGGCACGCATGAAACATTAGCAAAAAGCATCTAAAATTAGATTCACTACCCTTCCGTTACAAGTAACGGTGCCCTTTAAATTAATTCAATGAATTCTCTCAATAAATTTATAGAAATTTTCATTTTGCTATTTTCAAGAATTTCTACTAAACAAGTTTAAATTAGGCAATATATCAGTCAGTTAATCGTCATACTTTTCCAATCAATATCTATCACAATCACTCTGACCGTGAAAGCCTCAAGTCTTGCATTAATAATCTCTACGGGGGAGAATATTTATTGTAAAACCTCCGTATTTTCTAAACTCCGTCAAAAGCAACAAGCTTTATCTGCTTTAGCTTTCTTTACTTGTTGTCGAAATCACAATATTATATGCCTTTATTTCTTAAAATCAAATTTCATGTTCGACCAATCCTAGAGTACGCTACAATAATTTGGAATTCTCGGTATAGTGATGACGCAATACTCCTTCAAACAGTGCAAAAAAAAAATTCTAAAGACATTAAACTTAAAACTGGGATATGTAAATTCTTCTCTTAACTTTGCAGCATCTTATTTTAAACTAACCGATTTAAATGTTAGAAGAGATTATTTTGATTTAATATTTCTTTCTAATTAATAAATAGTATTGACTGTCTAGAACTTCTCTCACAGCTCAGATTTAATGTTCCTTGTAAACAACTAAGACCTAGTAGAACATTCTTCATTGAACATAAAAAACAAATTTTTCTTTACATTCTCCTGTGCACCGCATGAAATAGTGTTCCTGACGATATTGATTTATTCAATTCTTCTATTGCAATTATTAAGAAGCACATATTTAATTAAAACTTTGATGTATTATAATGCATTTATAATTCTTTTTTTATTGTATGTTAACATTAGTTCTACATTGCATTTGTTTTTTATATTCTTTGAAGTTCATTTTAATTATTGTAAGCGCATGAAATAATTTGTAATTGGGTTTTGACCCGTATATTACTAAATAAATAAATGTACCTTTTTGGCCCATTTTAGCACAATTTAACCTCCTACTTACATATTAGCCAAATTTCTATCAAATTGTAGGTAAAACACCTTCTCAAATTTTAAATTCTCACGATTAGATAATTTGAAGGTAAATCATGATCTTCTTGTTACTTTGATGTTACATCATTGATTACAAAACTTCATGTCAAAGATTCTCTCGCAATGATCGAACAAATATTTTTCAACATGGTAAAGATGTAAGATTGTTACCGCTCATACAAAAGTGTCTTTCATTCACTTATTTTCAATTCCACGAACAGATTTCGGGTGCTGCTATGGGATCCTCTTTATCTCTTGTTGTCGCAAACATTCCTATCGAAGCCTTTGAAACCATTACCTTGAAAACTTCGCCGTTGAAACCGAAAGTATCTTCGACAACTAGCTAGTGTCACCTGAAATAAGTGGAAGCTTCCCCGGACGCTCAATGTTGGCATTCCAATGACCAAGATCGAGGGCACCTAATAAGGCTACCCTTTCCACCTGCATCATGTCATTCAGGTAGCCCACAACACTCCTTTGCAAGTAACCTTGCCTGAAGGGACTACGACATTGTGTCGGGCAACTGTGCACCGGGGGTGAATCGTTAAATGATATTCAAATACAGCAAACAACATTTTTGTTGCCGCCTCACTACTTACTTGCGTCTCCACTATCGGTCTAGTCAAATCCCAACATTTTCTAAATTATAATAAAATATAATCTCATATTTCCTAAAAATAAATCTGATTCCATCTGTCAGTCACTCTGATAAAAAAAAACTCCCCCTCTATATTGTTGTATCCCATTAAATTTTTCTACAGGAAGGCATTTATTACAAACCAGATGTGAATAAAATAAGAACAATAATATACCGGGTGTTGCAAATTAGTTGGTGAGCCATTAACCACACATTTTTGAGCTAAAATAATTGGACTTTTATGCCACTTTTAATTTGGGATTGTCGTTTGAAATACAGGAGGTCAGAATAAAATTAATTTTATTAATAACTCCTAGGTACTGCTACAGATATTTATTTGCAATTTGTACAGATGTTTTTTTTAAGTCGACATACTTTTCTGTATAATTTTAGTGAAAATAGTTTAAGCACGAACGGCGAGGGGCGGTAAGTTTATATTGACTTCCCAATTTTTCTCTACGCACGCCTATAGTATCATAATATTTTTTTTAATATAGCATTTAATTACCTAACTTTCTTCCCTCTTGTACAATATTGATTTGAAGCTTGATTTACAAGATATTATACTTGTTATAACCGCTCTGTAATAAAGTTTTAATATCTTGTAAACCAAGCCTCAAATCAAAATTTTACAAGATGGAAGAAAGTTAGGTAATTAAATGCTATATAAAAAAATATTATGACACCATAGACTTGCGTAGAAAAAAGATTTGAGACTCAATATAAACTCGCCGTTCGTGCTTGAACTATTTTTACTAAAATTATATAAAAAGTGTGTCGACTTAAAAGAAACATCTGTACCAAATTGCAAATAAATATCTGTAGAAGTACGGGAGTTATTAATAAAAAATCAATTTTTCAAATTTATTTTGACACCCTGTATTTTGAAAACGACACTCCCAAATTAAAAGTGGCATCAGGATAGCCCAATTATTTTAGCTCAAAAATGTGTGGTTAATGGTTTGACCTACTAATTTGCAACACCCTGTATAACAAATAATTATATATTTTAAGAAAGAAATTAACAAACAGAAAATTAATAAAATTTAACTTTAATACAAGTTATCCAAAAAGTCATTAAACGTCACTCCCATTCTCGCCCTCAAGGTTTAAAAGAGATATCTTTTAACACCTCAGAAACAATTCCAGCTTTCTACATTACATTCACAAGGTTACTGATCGAATAGACAAGCTTCTTCGAAAAACGGCATTAAACCGATTTGTACATCTTCTAACAAAATTTCACAAGTGTTACCTCCTCCTAATGATACGTTTCCCGCACTTTCGTCTCAAGGTGTATATCGTATTTCTTGTTCATGTGGTTTAGGGTACATAGCTAAAACTGACCGCTCTATTAGTACGCGTACTTCGGAATATGACTGTTGTGTTAGATTAAAACAAGGTTCCAAGTCTGCCGTGGCTAAGCATCATTTCGATACTGACCACAAGATATATTTTGATAATTCCGCTCTGATTGCTAAATCTTCTTTCTTCTTTAATAGGGTTTCAAGTTATTACTTTTGTGAATTTGCATCGTTAACCTTGCCCCCTCTTCTACTTCGAACCAATCAGCGCCGAGGTTAACGACCCTTGACATATCTCTTATTAGAATGTTATGACTTGTGCGAGTGTACACCTCTCAATTCATTTTACGAAACTCTGCATTCATATTGATTAGTCCACTGATGAATGTTAATGTAAGTGCTGAGGCCAATTATTGTTTATGATTGTCTACTTTTTAGGAGCTAATTCATTTTTGTGACTTAACGCATGCGTAGCATGCTGGGTTTGTCTAGTCTATTTATATAATACAGATGTATTTCCTTAATTGTTCAGACTTCTTTCGTCTAGAATCTAGCTTGATTGACAAGCTGATTACCAGACTTTTAGTATTATACCTTGAATTTTCGTTTGTTTGTTTCTCGCCCTGATGGAGCTTCTTACAATAAGGGGCGAAACGTTGGCAGCTTCTGTTCAATCACATATTAATATGAGAATTAGTGTAATTAATGTAATTATGTAAATTATTAGTTTCGTATTTGATTAGTTATTTTGTCAATTTGCTAAGTATTATTTTTTTTTCTAATCAATTAATTAATTGATTTGAATTACGAAGGCATTAACAAGCCTAAAATTTGTTTCTAATTTTGAAATGAATCAATTAATTTCTTAGACAAGTGAGTCGTCTTCACTTTAGTTTGTAAGAGTCCGTGGCTTCCATCAATGGCATTGTCACTTCCGGAATGTTCTCTCTTCAGAGAAGAGCGTTGTCTCTCGAAACATCAAGAGACCAAATACGACGACGTAGCCAACAGCCCGGAAGTGAATATATCATGTTATTCAGTTGATGTATTGCTAGTAACTCAGGCATAAGATGAAAACATTTTAAATCAGGTGATACAAATTTACGACATTTGGTATTTCTTCTACACTGCATAATTCATACCTATACCACTCTTCATAGGTTGTTTTAAGGAAAAAGTGGCGCGTTTTACATCGAAAAATTGTTGAAAATGGCCTTTCAAGATGGAATTAGAAGTAACGATTGTGTGTCAGCTATTTCAAAGGGAACAGTATTTTCAAATTAAATTTTGTAGCGGATATTTTTTGAATATAAAAACCACACTAGGAATTTTTAAGTTTAGTTTTATTTTTTTTTAATCTTTCCGTTCTTACCAAAATTAAGAAATAGGGTTGAAAAGTTATTGCTCATTATGTAAATGTAGATTATATTAAGAATAATCAACGTTGTAGAGGACCTAACCAATAAAGTAAATTAAAATATAAATTATTCTAAGACGTCAGTTATTGAACGATAATTTTCTGCATTACGCCCAAAGCTACTTGAATGTTCTTATATTGTACAATGTCTCATAAATTATTCATTCACATACCTATCGCCTACAATCATAGAAACCACAATTTTTGCATGTATAGATTTATTTTTACAGATTCTAAAATAAAACGTAGTTAGTTTTCAGAGATGCAACACCGACAACGACACAGATCTACTGGATGCTAATATCTAATACTATTTACTACACCGAATTATTTATAATGTTATCTATATCAACAACGCCAATGCTATCTTTCCTAACTTTTAAAATATTGGAGCCGTAGTAATTAATTCAAGCCATTTATTTATACTTCATCAACTGTAAGTATCTTCAATTCAATACATCAATTTGAAATAATACGTTTACAGGATTTGGATTCGAATCGGTATTAATCGACTGCTCATCGTCACATCAAAAACAAGTGGAACAAAAAACTTATTAGCAAGAGTAGAATTGAAAAATTTGAAAAAAAACATATCCATTACGACTATTGCTTACAGCGAGTTAAAAAAAATACCTATAATATAATTCCACTCAATTGACAATGGATTCTTATTTAATACTTACAAACATAAAAGCTCGATATTGTTTATCTTTATCACGTGTTGATATGTACATTCGTTCTATTTATATAAATAAGGTTACTATTTATTTATTATAAGATGCTGTTGCGAAATATTCTTGAATATCATATTATATATATATATACATATATATATCGTTATAAATAAAAAAAATTTAATATTTGAAGTTACACTGTATTTTTATTAAATTTATAAATAAAGTAGAGTTGATTTGAAGAGTTGTATGGACTCATTGGAGATCGTCTACATATAGGGTGCTTCACGGTGAGTGGCCTATTAGACGTTATGGTGAAACTACAAACAAATTGAAACTGAAAATTTGCGCACATGGTGTCTCAGAGGTGCTCTATGTAATGAAAATAATGACCGGAAGTTGAGACCCAAACTTTCTTATTTTAAATAGCATGTTATGTTTTTTATGCAAGATTCGAATCAAAACGTGTACCCAGTAACTGTACAGGGTATTCCATTCTAATGTGTTTTATGGTGTTTCTTGCCTATAAGTGGAGATACAGAGTTGCGGTTCCTGCAATAGTTAGCTACTTTTTCATGAAACATAAGATGCAATAATTACATTTCAGCTCTCTTTACCTTGAGCTACAGGTGGAATTGAAAATGGTCATTTTGAGAACCCTTTGTATCTCGACTATGCAAATATTTACAGTTACAGTAAAAGCGGAGTCTTATAGAACTAGTATGGTCTAGATTCGAATCTACTGATAACGTTTCGGTAACGCGATGGTCAGCTTCTTTAGAGGTCCTATCATCTTCAATGTTAGATTTGGATTGATGAGAATGGTTGCGCAGGTTGTATTTATAGTGATTCAAACGCGACGGGCTTCTATCGCGCCGGTCAAATCCGGTTTTTTGTAAGGTGCTGAATCTGAGATGGGATGCAAGCCCCGCCTACATCCAACATCGGAGATCGAAGGACCTCTGAACAAGATAACCACTTGCGTTAAAGAAACGTTTGAAAAAAAATTCCAATCAACGACGGCCATTTAACCAAAATCTAGACCACACTAATTCACAACCAGGTCGCGAAAAGTCTAAACCAATTTGTTATTTTTTTTTATTTTGTAAACGAATTTCTTGTAGTACTGGACAGTAATTATAAAAACATCAAACAAGAAACAATAACATACCTCATTACAAAACTGATCTACGTATATTCCCAAAAATTTAGTGTCACACAAAATTGTATACATATTGTTTTTTCTTTATTAAGAATTAGACGATTATCTTTAAACCACGCCGTTTGTGATGCATTGATAAGGTTAAATTTATGAAGAAATTGAGTCAGACGATTAATAATAATAGAGCGATTGGTCTATAATTCTTGAAATAAGTCTTTCTTTTTATATATTGGTCTGATATTTGAGTGTTTGCTGTGGTGGGAACGTGCCGGTTTCCAACATAGAAATCATGATATGAGTCAAAGGATCAAGTATGTATTTACTAGAATTCTTAATGCATTTAAGGGTTATATTATCTATACCTGTACTGTTTTTGTTTTTTAATTTTTGCAAAATGAAGTTTACTTCTTGAGCGGTCGCTGGACTTAGGAACAACGTTTTGCTGTTGGTAGGAATTTTATAAATGAGTAAAACATTCTTTCAGAGAAACAATTTAGGCATTTTTCAAAACTCACTGCTCATTCTCCGGTCAAATAGATCGGTGCTTCAATTCACCGAAGTTTCAACTAAAAGACTCGGTAGTTCCGGTTTTGATCTAGTGTTCAATCGGTTAACTTAGAAACACATCACGAAATTGTACCATAACAAAATAGATCAGTTCATTTAATTACAACTATATAAAATTATTAGATTAACCCCAGGCTTCTAGGAGTCTCACGAACGAAGTAACACAGTTCTCTCAAGTGGGCCAGTGTTCATAAACAGATTTTTTTCGGGTGAAATTTAACCTTCTACAGCTAAATCATTCGAAAATTTGCAAAATTACGAATTTTATGTTTTTTTATTCATGTTTTTACGTAATACGGTTCCGGAGTTATAAAAATGTAAAAATTACAGTATTTCGTATTAACAATGTAAAATTGCTTTAAAAAAAAAAAATTTTATTACACATTATGCGACAGGGGCACAAAACAACCGTTTTTCTTAAATAAACTTTTTCTTTATCGATTATAATTTAGAAATTATGGCCGTTTTAGTTTTTGATTAAAATTTTTTCTGAAAAGTTTTTCGCTTATAACTTTTGAAAACACGCGAGGTCAAAAAATTGAAACGGCAAAAAATGTTTATTTCTTTGTCCGCGTAAAATTCTTTTTTAATTTTGAAAATCGATCTGAAAATAAGCAAGTTGTGGTCAAATTACGGCTCAATTTGTTTGAAATCTTGTTGTCTATTTTTAACATTTTTTTTAACCTCGAAGATGCCCTCGTATAAAAAAAATCTAAATCAAAAAATAAAGACACATCTTTCGTAAACTCGAAACTTTTTTCGAAACTAAATATCTCTAGCCGTTTTAATGCGAGACGAATTTGAAAAAAGGTCGATTTTCGCATCGAATCTGTTCCTAGCAACGTGAACAGAGAACCGAGATGATAAGAAAAATATAAGTTAAGATTCTCCGGAATGATCAAACTACCCAATAAATTCAAGGATTTTGTATCATATGCTTTTAAATGACAAAATATAGCACCGTCGTCTAAAGTTTCCGAGATGGAATGCACGTACCTTCTCATTCGACGAGGGTTCCTCTGAATAGGCAAACCTTTTGATCAATGTGAGTGGATGTAGCGCCTATAGAAGCCCATAGTATTGAAGACTAGCGGACCATTTGTTTTGTGTTTCATGGCTTGAAGCTCATATAGTAATGTCGGTAATGTAGATTTAATATGTTTTAATTAGTAAAACTATCGTCATACTAAATACTGGAGCCACATGACTAGCAACAAGTTTGTTGACATTGCTTAATTAAGAGGGGGGTTGGGGTGTCTTGAAGTACAAACACGAATTTTATCGCCACTTTATCGTACATTTGCGTATCTATAAAACTCCTTCTGTCAAGAAAGCATATATTTAGACACATCCATTGATAACACAACCACAGAAAAATAAACGTACTGTCAACTGTAACATAACCTAGTTTTTTAAATCACAAATTTGAACAACTGATAAAAACGATGATTTCTCATATAGTTTCAGTATGTTTGCATTTATACGTAATTGAAACAAATTAATAGTTTTGCTGTTCTAGTCAATTTCAAGAAATTCTCAAGTATGGTTGAGAACATCCGTTAGAAATATAGGTTTGATTCCCATAGTTATTGAACAAACTGGAAGAGGAGAGCGATCATACGACATATATTCTCGTTTACTAAAAGAACGAATTATTTGTTTAATGGGCCCTATTCACGATGCAATGAGTTCATTAATTGTAGCTCAGTTGTTATTTTTACAAGCGGATTCGGCAAACAAACCTATCCACATGTATATTAATTCACCTGGAGGGAGCGTAACAGCTGGTTTAGGAATTTATGACACAATGCAGTATATCTTACCACCAATATCTACTTGGTTTGTATCGAATTTGAGCTAATTTTTATTGATAACATTTGCTCATAGGTGTGTTGGTCAAGCTTGTAGTATGGCTTCTTTATTGCTGGCTGCTGGGGCAGAAGGAATGCGGTACTCTCTTCCCAATGCTCGAATCATGATCCACCAGCCATCAGGAGGGGTCCAAGTATGTCTGCAAATTGCCATACTTCATCTATTACAGAACTTTTAGGGACAAGCTACTGATATCCAAATTCAAGCTGAAGAAATTGTGAAACTAAAGAAACAAATTAATGGGTTGTACGTGAAGCACACAGGGTTGCCCATTGAGAAAGTGGAGATGAGCATGGAACGGGATAAATTCATGAGTCCTTCTGAGGCACTAGATTTTGGAATAATTGATAAGATCTTAACTAGCCCGCCAAAATTCAATTCATCATCTGCAAAAGTTGCCGAGAAGATTATTAAAGAAACAAGAGACAGTGCTGCTGATGCAATTAAATAATTTTGTTCTATCGTTTTCCAATCTCATTACTGTGATATTATACCACAGAAAAATAAACGATAAACTTCACTCGACCGTCAGCACTTTGATGTTAGATGGGGAAACATTTTTTTCCCGCACCTCACCCATGACCTCCTTTTAGTCACAATATGAATTGAGCGGCTGTTTAGATTTTGTACGGAGTATACCATTTCTTCAAGCGGCACATTCTTTTTTTTTTAATGAATTTCAATAGACAACGAAAATAACAAAAAAAGTGTTTATTTATTTATAATAATTACAAATGTGTAATTTTAATAATTTTTATGCTGGTTTGTTTGTCGTTTATTTTTCGTGTTTTAAAATTTCTGTTAGCAAATATTAAGACTAAAATATTCTCATCCTGCTGTACAGACATAATAAAATTTTAATGGGAATCGAACACAAGGGTGTTCAAATGACGCCTTTTCTAATTCAATCAGAATTTGGTTCCCTACATTATTACCTACAGCTAATATTGGGAATATTTTTAAAAAAATGTACAAACAAACACTCTTCTCAAACGTGAAATTTTCATGTTGTTAAGAAATCCCTTATCTAGTGGGGTGCGCGTGTAATACAGCTGTCAACTACCGTTATTGTAAATGACGAATTTATTTTTTTTTGTGCCAATAAGGATTTTGCTTATTTTAGATCGAATGAATGTAGCTAATATTTTTGTGCTACAATGTTAAATTTATTTTACAATTGACGAACTACAATGAGATTTAAATAAAAGTGAATTTGTAATAGTGTTTGTCGTTTAAACGTTTGTAATACATTGGTGTACTGTTTTAAACATCAACAAGTACAATTTTTATTCAAATATTGGGTTCTCGGCCATACTAGTAATGTGCGCTGGGTGAGTGCTCGAGTTTCATGAAAGCCCAAAAAATTTCTGGAATGAAGTTTCTGAATACGTTTACTTCTCTGTGATTATACTGTCAACTCTTTTGTTTGCATGGTTTAGTTAAATTATATATATATATAATTATAACCTTTCTACCCGAAGGGTATAATCAATGCTGAAGGTGTAAGGTTCTATTACAAACTAAAAGTAACAACTAAATATTTAAACTTAACATGTAACGTTTTAATTACAACACTATTTCTCTTTGGAAAGTTGCAATCGATGAGTTTATTTGTAGATGATTTCAAGTTGTATGTTTATCAAAAACGCATGTTCTATACAATGCAACCTAATTTTGATGATTACAGGATTGCTAAACTGATTAATTATCTAATATATTGGTATTTTCAGTGCAAGAGCAGTCTACAAAGAAATGTCAGAGATGAAAAGTGGTTTTCAAGGCAGTATCAGTATCACAGAAGATTGAGGTAAGGTACTTTGAAAATATACAATTAATCAGCTTTTTAACATATTTGAAAGGAGTAACAATTTCGACTAATTTATACTTTTTTTATATTAAGTTGATTCTCCTTTATAGTACGGTATCAAATTCATCATTGTTGCCTATATTGATTGATTTTAAAGGGCGTATTCTAGTAGCAAATCACCAATTCAGCTTTTGCTAGAGAGCCATCTATTCGTAATTTTTTGAATGTTTTGTGTGAGTTGGTGAAAACTGTAAATTATTGCGACCTCTGTTATACTTTTTTAAACTATTGACAGTTTTTAAAATACGTTTTACAGTTTCGGCAATAGATGGAAGTTTTTAAAACCACCTCTGTCGGTAATTTCATTAATATATTTTGTTGATTTCTGTGGTTAATTTCAATTTTAAATTATAAACTCTAGCAATAATTTTATAATTAAGTACGAGATAATATGAGCAATCCTAAACAATTTCAACAAAATATCTAATAATTGTAAATAAGCACTTAAATTATGTTTTTCTCTGGTTCGAGGGAGAGATAAATTCTTATGAGTATTGTAATGGGTTTTTTACAATCAATGTGAAACAGAATGGACGGATTGATTATAAACTTTATCATTGATGGACGTCTTTTTAACCCTAGGATACTTAACCGATAAAATATCGACCTTTACATAATCCTGACTTCTGAGGCCCGGATTATAGAATCATGTATAGTCACAAAAGAAACAAAGTTATTGAAATAAAACTTTATTTATTTATACATATATGTTACAAACGTGAGATTAAATATCTGAAGTAAACATTATTGTTAAAAAAAAAGAAGTTTTTTAGAGATTAGAAAAGCAAGTAGTGCACATTCTAATGCTATGCTCATTACAGGTATTATTTTTACAACTAATA
Organism: Abscondita cerata; assembly: GCA_030710515.1. NCBI lineage: Eukaryota > Metazoa > Arthropoda > Insecta > Coleoptera > Lampyridae > Abscondita > Abscondita cerata. The sequence continues at coordinate 21,720 of JALBCR010002927.1, forward strand.
TATATCATTGTGCTCTTATGATCAATATTTGAGGGGCCACTGAGCATCTTTTTCTTTTAATCGTTGTACTTGTTTGAGCGGCTAACGGACCAAAGATATCAATAAATCTGCTCATACACTCCCGGACACTATCCCGTAAGTAAGCGTTAATAGATCTTATCTGCATATGTGGTATCACTAGTTCCTTCGCTAAATCTTCCAAAAATATTTTGCGTTTGTGAGTCACTCCTATATTGTAGTTTGGATGTTCCTTCATATGCCTTGAGTGCTGCAATATCAATAATGTTGAAAAAAAATGTCACGGGCCTCTTGCACGTGTATGTCGACACCATTTGATGAAGACATTGTGAATACATGAGATAACAATGGTATAATTCTAAGTACATATACAATGCTAAGAGAAGTGCATATATATTAATCGTGCCTTGAGTTCCATGAATTCACATGACATGGCAATAGTCTGTTTCCAACTTTTGTCTTTCTTGTTTCAAAAATTTATTTTATAATCGGTACAGTTTAACAATGTCACCCTTATGTGCCATTAAAATAGACTTAAGGACTAATCAACAAAATTAAAAGGGCTTGAATGACAAAAGTTACAATAAAATCAATTTTATTGATGTAGAACACTTGTACATTAAATTAAATTAGATTATTACACATTTAAACACATTCTTGTTTTTCCCGAAAAATTAAGTCAATACCTTTTTGTCATTACAATGTCAATATGAATACAATCCAAATCAATAATAATAACAAATGTAATTGTTTCAGGTGCGAACTAATGGTAACAGGTTGTAAGGATTGATGTTTAGAATGTAAACATTTTCGTCGTCGTTTACGATATGAGCCAAGTTGGTGAAGCAATAGTTTGAGTTATCTTCTCTGCAGATTGAAGAATTACAAATTAAGTTTTTTTTTAACTTTTAATTTGTATTTAATTTATATTGTGCATTCTAATTAGTCTTTCGTATTTTTACCATGTAAAGAGGTTTTTGTAATCATGCAAAAACATTTAAGAAGTTTTGTAAAATTATATAATTAGTTTCTTTAACTCGCTTTCGTAGACTAAAGTATTGTGTTCTTTCTCATTCATTATATGAAACACTATGTAGTACTACATATAAAATGTATTAAAAATTCCGAAAATTAATTTTGGAACCGTTTTTTTAATAGTAGGTATCGTTAGCAATTAGCCATAACTTAGACATTTTTTTTCCAATAAAACAATAAAATTCAATACTAAGGGATATAATTTTTAAGCAAATGTTAATGGGAAATATTGTTGTATACTTCTATAAGAAATGAATAAATAAATTGAAACAATTCTGTTTTTTAATATACTTATATAAATAAATATATAAATTATTTGGTGTTTCCTTTGAAAAGTAAGGCAAAAGAAATTAGTGTTTGAATGAGAAACCTGGAAAAATGATACAAATTATAAACAATAACTACTTATTGACGTTTAAATAAAGAAATAATTCAGTTTTGCTTGGTATTTAAGCGTTTCTAATACATAATTGTCGGGTAAAAAAATGCGCAATTAATTTTAATATCGGTACGAAAATCACTAACAAACAATTCAAAATCGGCGATTTTGTATCAGGAGCACAGAACTTTTAAGAGTAAGTCACCAAAAATAATACCAACTTTAAGTTGGCTATCATGTTAAAAGTTACTATGCAGGTGCAACAACTTAAATTTGGTGATTTTGTTAATGATTTACTCCTGCAACTTCTGCGCTCCTGGTATCGAATCCCGTAATTTCGAAAATTTTTGAGTGATTTTCAAATCAACATTTTTAAAAGTTACTATACACCAACACCAACTTAAATTTGGTCATTTTCTTGGCAATTTTTTACTCTTATTTCTTATGTGCTCCTGATACTAATTTGGTCATTTCCGAAGTGATTCGTGCACGGTTCGTGTTATTTTTTAGTTTCACTTGTTTTGCTAGTTTAATCTTATTAATTTACGCTAGTATAATAACTAATATAAAAAAAACTTTGTACACTTTGGAGCAAAAATCCTTTTTTGTCGTCAGCTTGATATTAAAAAAACGATAAGAAATATTTATCTCTTTATTGCTAATTATTATGTATACATTTTTACATCATTATTTGAAAACTAAAAATAAAATTATAGGTATTTACATCGCCCAAAAAAAAAGTACATGCATATATATGTATGAGTTAATAGGAATAGTTTTACAAAAAATTATACGAAACAATCTATTAATGCTTAAAAAGATAAATTAACTTAAAATTTTCAGTACAATTTGAAAACAAATATTGTCGAAGTTGCTTAACTTGTTACAAAATAAACATTATACTACAATATCTATTTTATTTAAGAAAATAATTCAAAGTGAACGAAAATGTAATACAATAGATTTTGTGTTAGTTAATATGTACAATAAGAAATGATTAGAGTTTAAATATAATAATAATACCTTAATCTGATTCGCGTTAAAAATCCATTTAAACAGTTCTACTAATTACAAATTAAACTTTGTGAGTTTTCTGAACAAATCTCAAACATTTTAAATAATTCTTAACACATATAAACATACAATAATTATTTTGAAAACAAATGTTTGATCCATTTATATTTATTATTGGATTATAATTTAATTATGTTTATTATAAAAATTATTGCCTTTCCAATATATTTTATTTTTTATATAATTATTTACCAGTTTTGCCTTTATAATTAATTCAAGTCATCTTCAGAATAATAATAGTTTACAATTTAAAATATTAACGACAGTTGTCAGAACTGGCCAATAATTATTTAAGAAATAAAAATATATTGCAAAAGACGATAGTTTTTTAATAATATAATATAATAAAATAATTAACTGTTTTAATACATAGACATAGAATATACTCGACGCAAAGTAAATGCAGTTACAATCTTTAAAATGGCGCAATTCTCTGTACAAACTAGCATTTGTATGTTCCAATATTGTTGTCCAGGCGAACTATTTTGACAGGGTAAATGTTTACATCTTCACCATTAATCCTTAGAACTCATGATATAAATTTCCATTTTTCTAATGTTGCCGTATTTCGTTTCCACTTTCCATACGTAAGTGAGCCACAGCTGAAACAATTACATTTGTAGATTATTCTTGATTTGAGTAGAATAAACGTAGAAAATACTGATATTTATAATAGTAACAACAATAAACACACCGGCAATTTTAAATAATACTTTTTAAATGTAACTTATTTCTTCATTTTATAGCCTATATCTAAATTTCTTTGAATACTTCAAGCACCAATTAGTTATTAATGTCAAAATGTTAAATGCCAGTTGGGTAAGTTAATACTGACTGATATTCCCAAAGCCGTAGCAATAATTGCAAGTAGTTGGCTCAGATGTTGGATAAATCTCTGCCAACCATCCATGGTAGTGTAAATTGTTGAAGACAAACCACAAAGATATGTTAGAAGAAAAGGTCAAGGCACTCAACTAGCTGCAGAAGATCACTGTGTAAGTTTTAAACAATGCGAAACAGACATCAAACAGCAGTTTAAACCAGAAATATATTGCAAGATGTTCGTGGAAGCATTGTAAATGAGAGCATAGTAAGCAGATGACATATAGAAAGTCATTCGAGGGACCATTGTGTAGCCCAAACAAAAGTTGATCGAAAAAATCAATATTTGGGTAATAACCAGTGGGAATAAGTTCTCTTCACCGATGACAAATGACAGTTGTGAAAAGATTGTATCTGCACCAATAAAAACGAAATTCACCATTTATTTTACTACTACTGAACCTCTTGGTGGAAGTTCAATTATGGGTGGGACGTTATATGTTTGAGGGTCAAACAGAGTTAGTGGCGATTGATAGTAGAGCATCAACTTCCGATATGTACATCAGAAATATTCTCCAAGACCATGAGATACCTTGTGTCCCATTTATGAAAGACAAGTTCATTTTAATGCGTCATAATATACGCCCACATGTCACATTGTGTAACTAACTTCTTAAAAAAAGTAGGAATAACAACAATGAATTGGTCAGCTTATTCCACAGACATAGACTTGATTCAATATGTGTAGGACATGTTGTAAGAAAACTTAGGGCATGAACTCCTGCTGTTGAAAATAGTGATGAGGTGAGAATGCTTGGATTGAGGAATGGGACAAACTACCTTAACAACAAATCAATGACCTCATCAGAGGTACAGGAAGATGAATGACTGAAGTTGTAAGAACTCATATGAAGAACATGAAAACAGTAGTGAAATGCAGAAAATAATGAAAACTTTAAATCTTATCTATGCACCAATACAGTAGAAAAGTTATTTTTTACTTAAACAATTAGTTTCGACAAAGAATAATTTAAATTGTCATCTTCACGAAAATTATTATAAACAACATGTAGACCACATTCACCTGAAGATGACAATTTAAATAATTCTTTGACAAAACTAGTCGTTTCAGTAAAAACAACTTTTCTACTGTATTGGCCAATATATAAGATTTAAAGTTTTCATTATTTCCTGCATTTCACTACTATAATAAGTGCTAATTCTACCTAAAAATGGATATCCAATTGCAGTTCTTCGAACAAATAAATGAAGACACTTCAAAATGTACAATAAAGTTATTCTGTTTAAAGGTTGGCTTATGCAGCTTCATTTAATTTAACATTTAGTATAACGTAACTTAACATTTAAGGAATTAAATTGTACAATTCAGATATGCACATTTATGCTGTCATTTAGCGTAACTTAAGAACATGCAAGAAATTTAACGTAACATAAGAGTTGGTTAACTTTTATCTTGTACGTTAAATTAAACGAAAACCATATTTGCGGTTACGCAAAAAACATCTGGCACAGTCAGCAATGCCAACCTTTTGTAAAGGCAGCTACTCATTCTGTTTTCTACCTACACGAGACAATTACAGCTCGACTGCGACAGCAAATAACAAGCATTTACACTATTCTTAAATTACGTTAACTTAAATGACGTTATTCCATAAACACAACCTTTTATCTTATGTTACATTACGTTACGTTACACTGAATGTTACATAAACCAACCTTAAAAACAGTGTTTTGATTGAATCTACCAATTCCACTTTGCTTTCTCTTTCAGCAAGTTGCACATGATAGAATTTTCACATATTCCAGTTGTAGACAAACCAATTGTTGGGTCAATATTAAGTAGAGAACATTTTTTATAACGGAAGCCCCGCTAAAAAAATCGATATGTATAGTGACTCAATTGGTACGCTGAACGTATTTTTTAAAAAATTTTTAGAAGTAATAAGAAGTATTTATAAATTTGTGGCGGTTTAGGGTTTAATTAAAGAAAGTGTATAGGTTAAGTTAGTACAAATTAGATACCTGTAATTCGCTGTTATTCAATTAGCGCTATCTAGCAACAAAAAACTCAACCGTCGCTAAAAGTTACAGTTCTCTTCATTAGCAGAAAACATTCAAAAATATACTAAGAGATGGCTATTTCATAGAAGTTTGATAGGTCACTATTACATCGACAAATATTCAAAATAAATACATCTTATTTCTTTAAAACTCATTAAAATTGTATATTTTAAAGTATCTTACCTATATATTCTTCAAATTTGTTTTTAAATTTTCATCTTTGATGTAGTGTTTCAAGAAGTTACCAAACCACCTTAGAATTGAGTACCTTCATTAATCCCTTCTTTATAGCCTGTAAAGAGCTCTTGCGCTAAAAATATAAAAATAATAGATAAGAATCATAAAAAGATACGACAATAAGTACACATTTCGTATAAAATGCATCACTCAGAGAAAATAATGTTTCGAATTTTGACATTGACATCGACATTGTTAGCGACCATAGCAAACAAATAACAACAGCTGACATGATTTAACGGAAAGTGTGATCATTTCCTGCTAAGATTTAGAGCAACATTTGATCAAAGTTTTAGATTCGTAGCATTATTTTCTCTGTATGGTGCATTTTATATAAAAGTGAGAATATACAAGGTGTTACTATATTCGACCGATAACGCTCTATCAAAGAGAGGTCTCGTAAATTGGTGAATTTTGATATAGGAACATCAACCCTTAAACGGCTTAGTTGCTGAGATATAGAGTGTTGAAAGGTTAAAATAAAAAATAAAAATTTGCAATAAATCAAAAATGCCTTTAAAATTTTTTCAAATTTGGTATTCTCTTTAAGAAAGTCATATTTTGACATAAACTAACTTTTCAAAAATGTAAGCAGGTGCGCGCTATAAGCATTAGTGACGACTTTTACACTCCTATTTTTACGCCACTGGAGCACATAATATATTTATCTATTCATTTATGGTGCTAAAATGAACGGTCTTGACGATATTTGCTTCTAAACAAAAGTCTGCAAGTACTGACATATTCCAAATTATTATGTGCAGTGCAATTTGCCCGTCGGCATTTTGCTAAACAATTTGCTTCAATCGATACTACTAATTCGATTTTGAATAAAGGTTAAGCGTAAATTGTTCAAGAAGTAATAGAAATTGTCTTTGTGCTTAATTTCTAAGACCAATTGCGGCAGTTACTGCAATTTAATGAAAATAAAAATCACAATAACGCAAAAGCTATCAGAATTTATTCAAAATCGAAAATAAGTAACCCGTCATTGTAAAATTAAAACAAATGGCTAACAACAAGAAAAACAGCTAATAGATTTATAGGTAAAAACACAGGTGTAAAAAGTAGAAAGACTTACGGCCTCTTACCAAAACTTTCAGTCAGTTCCTTCAAATGCAAAAACTAATGTTTGAAAAGTATATAATTTCGATTATCCAAGTAAATTGAGGAATTGCATTCAGCCCTATTTCCTAACTTTTACAAAATCGAACAGAAGTTGATGAATCGGATCAGAATTTCAGTAAATCGAAATGACATACTTTTATTGCCTTACTGGTTTACGATATGTGGTTAGGGAATACCAATTACGAACAACTTCTATTCGATCGCTTGATATCGATTCGATTTACAAGTTAGAAATAGAGCTGATTAGATCTGAAAATCTCAGCTCATATGAACAACAAATATCTGCATTCTCGTCACTAACAGAATCTTATCTCAAGAACTATTCGCTTTCTGGGCTTGGCGTCAACTACTACTACTAGGAAAAAGGGAAGTTCAAAGATCCCTAATTTTTTTAAGTGAGTCATCGAAAAAGCCCGTATTCAGAACTGAGTCACGCGGAAGTAAATTGAAACTATCTGAAATTTGTGCAAAAAAACACGCAACTTTTATAACGAAGATGTTGCATCAAGTAACTATAATAACAAAAGAAACATAATAAATAGTTGGGTAATCCCGGTAAACTATCTGCTATACAACAACGTTTTAAAACTTTCAGGAGGATTCAGAAAAGTTAAAATTTTTCGAAATTGAAACAATATTATGGATTAAATTAGTATTCCCGTACTAGCGCCATCTACTAACGAATTAGTGAACGATCATTTCAAAAACTTTAGTAGGTATCAAAAAACTAACATAAGTCGGTAAAATTTACAGTTAATAACAATCAATATTAAAAATTCACTACTAGATGACGTCTTAACAAAGGTAACTTTAGGTAACATATCTGTAACAAAAAAATTTGCCAATTTACGGCTAATTGTATTCAAAATTAGGCAACTTACAGAGTATGTTCCACTTAACGTCCACAACAAGCATAAGGCCCGTAACATCGTTCCACATAGACCGCTAGTCATACGATTACCTTGAGTACGTCACCAAAGGCGACACCTCGAAGCTCACAACGCATCAGATTTACTGGTGGGTCGGAGTGGTCGTAAACGTATCGTGAATCCGTTCCACTTGAGATTGGTAACTCATTTTGAAGTTTAAGTGGAACGGTTTGTTTAGCGATCGCGGACGTGAGCGTTTTGATCGTTAAGTGGAACATACCCACAATGTTCAATTTAGAATTAACTTTTCCGATTTTTAAAAATCGTGCAAAGCTCAAAATATTACAATCATCAACAAAATATACAGTGTGTCCAAAATTCGATGCTCACCATTGGTATTTTGGAAACGGTAAGAGTTACAGGGTCGGTTAAATGGAACAATATGGAGGTATTTATCTTACCTCTTCAGACCTTCTCTTGTTTTTCCAAAGAAATGCGTTGCCTACTAGATATTGCAAAAAAGTGAAAATCGGCATTTTCTTTAAACTTGCGTAGAATCCACACTATTTATCCTATCAAAATATGTAAATATAAAAGTTGTAGACATTTAGATATTGAATAATATGCGTCATTAAAATATTTTTTGCTTGCATCAGTAGCGAAATATGACCCAAAGTTGCATTTTTTAAATGGAAATGATAATTTATTTTTATACAGTTGAATTACTTGATTTTTTTCCTTTTCAACGATATAAGGTTCGAGCTATTTATCTTGTGTACTTTAGAAGATATAAAGAAAAATCGTTTTTGAGATCTGTAGATGTATTTTAAAGCACATCACACTATCCATGATTGCAAATTTTTAAGAAACAAACAACTGCACATCAAATCTGTCAATAATATTGTTACAGTAGTATCGTGTCAGAACTTGTAGTTGTTGTAGTAAGCTATTCATATTCAAAATTGATGATGCAGTTTTCAAACCATGAAAAACGGACATGTTTGTTGTCTACATAAGATGCCATCGTAATTCAACTGCGGCAGCAAATGAATATCACAACTTATACCCCGAAAGAAGGCAACCTCACAGAACTTTGTTTTCCCGACTCGAGCAAAATCTTCGACAAGGTGGATCCTTCACCGCCATTCGTCCTACAACCTATCAAAAGACAATGAGGATGCTGAAATAGCTGTTCTAGCCGCTGTTAATGTTGAGCCTTCCGTTTCAGTAAGAAAAATTTCGAATGACAGTGGTATGGCAAGAAGTTCAGTACATTATGTTTTAAAAAGAAGAAATTTCATCCTTATAAGCCAATGATATGCCATCATATCAAAGAGAATGATTATGCTCGAAGAGTTACATTTTGTAGATGGTACCTGGATGAAGTTACAAACGATAATTCTTTTTCTAAAAAAATTCTTTGGAGCGATGAAAGTAGATTCACAAACAACGGCATTTACAATCGGCATAATTATCATTATTGGAATAATGAAAATCCGAAAATAGTTCGAGAATCGCGTTTCCAAGAACGATTCGGATTTAACGTGTGGTGCGGTATTTTGGGAAATCGTTTGATAGGTCCATTTATTTATAATCAAACGCTTAATTCGACTAGATATCTTCAACTGCTGCAAGCCGAAGTCGAAGATGCATTGGACGAGCTACCTATTCAAGAAGAAAGAAGTATTTTGTTTCAGCAAGACGGCGCCCCGGCCCATAATTCCAGGATCGTCACTGAATATTTATCAGCAAGATTTGGAAACCGTTGGATTGGAACAAACGGTCCCATACGTTGGCCTGCGCGATCACCAGATTTGTCCATACTAGATTTTTTCCTGTGGGGACACATAAAAATTTAGTATACGTTGTCAATTATGAGAACGTTAATGATTTGCAGCAGAGCGTCATGCAGGCCTTTAATTCAGTTAGCGTCCGTCAATTAATGAATTGCCGAATAAATATTGAAAAACGCTATACAAAATGTTTAGAAGTCAATGGCCGCACTATTGAGAATCTTTTATAGGAAAACTCATTCGATGTTATCCACCCGTTATGTTTTTGTTATTATTGCTTACAACTTGGTAACATTATAAATCTGCCTCAAAAATGATTTTTCTTTATATCTTCTAAAGTACACAAGATAAATAGCTCGAACCTTATATCGTTGAAAAGGAAAAAATCAAGTAATTCAACTGTATAAAAATAAATTATCATTTCCATTTAAAAAATGCAACTTTGGGTCATATTTCGCTACTGATGCAAGCAAAAAATATTTTAATGACGCATATTATTCAATATCTAAATGTCTACAACTTTTATATTTACATATTTTTGATAGGATAAATAGTGTGGATTCTACGCAAGTTTAAAGAAAATGCCGATTTTCACTTTTTTGCAATATCTAGTAGGCAACGCATTTCTTTGGAAAAACAAGAGAAGGTCTGAAGAGGTAAGATAAATACCTCCATATTGTTCCATTTAACCGACCCTGTAACTCTTACCGTTTCCAAAATACCAATGGTGAGCATCGAATTTTGGACACACTGTATATTTCGATTTCCCGATCTATTGTTTTTTAATATATTATATACTTCATATTTTCGGATGTTGAAGCTATTTTGACAAGAAATTCGAAAATGATTTTGTCCAACAAAATTACTGCTGCTTTTGGCTAGTCCGACAATCCAAATAACGAAGTTATGTTTTGCTGGGAAAAGCAGCAGTTTTGAGAAAAGTCGCAGAGGGAAAGTGTGTCGGATTCGGCAATAGGAATCCACTTATTAAGTATCAAATATACAGGGTGTTTCTGAAAGGTGTGTACATGGCTTTACCAGAGGTTCTCTGGCTCAAAATAGACCGTTTGACACTAATTTATCAGAAAAAAATTAAAATCATATCCCTGCAAGGCGCATCCATACGCTTAGAAATTCAAGTAGACTGCTAGTAGGCTATGCCATTAAATCTATCATTTGTGACATTCATTTCCGGATCTTCCAAGATTACTGGAGTTTCTATTTTTCGATTAACTACTTGAAAAGTGGGCTACACATTTGCCGAACAGACTAATATGCTGTTAGTGTTGGGCTTTTGCAGTGGCAATTGTCGGAGAGCGTGAGGTTTACGCAGAAAGGTTCCCAAATCGCATTGAGATGATCGCATAGCCTACTAGCAGTCTACTTAAATTTTTATTCGTATGGATGCGCCTTGCAAAAATATGATTTTAATTTTTTTCTGATCGAACTATTAACATTAGCGTAATTTAACAAGAGAGAAAAAAAGTTTTCAAATTGTTCATTTTATTTGTCAGAATTATTTTGGTTTCGTATTATTGATGGTTGTTAAAATATTATCATTTATTTGACATGCCCGTATGAAAGCGACTTTTCCTGGCATCAGAAATTTGCCCTCATTACATAGAAAAACGCCTTCGGAAGCAGACAACCAGCATACCAAAGCGGAACAAAATCCGTCGAACCGTTCTCGAGTTATTCCCAATATACAGTATTTTTTTTGGAAAGTTTGACGCCCTCTGGCGCCTTATGGTGCACTTTTGGTTATGGGTAAATTGGTGTTAAACGGTCTATTTTGACCCAGAGAACCTCTGGTAAAGCCATGTACACACCTTTCAGAAACACCCTGTATATGTATCACCAACCCCATGTATCCTAAACTGGTAACTATTAACTATTAAGGTCGAATGCCGCCATTGTAAAATTTGAAAAGTAAGCTAACAGGCAATCCAACCAAAAATTTAATGTAAGTACCAACCTAAAACTGGTGTAAGTTTTTATTACGCCTACAATGTAGGCATCAAATTACAATACAATTCACAAACGTTGATCCTTCCAGAGCACAAAAAAAACTTACACAACACATTTGTTTTAAGTATTTACGGTAGCTAATGTTGGTATGTTTAGGTTTATGTAAATATCAAAACAAATGCTTCAAATGGTTTCGTCAACATTTGAAACACAGTTTATTACACTTTCATGATTGCATTGACCTTACGAAATAAATACAAAAAAAACCTGAAAAATAACTCACCTCATTCTGGTGGACATCTAATGAACACGTTTAAAAAAACTCTCTCCGGAGATTTTGCATGTTCACTTTCCACCACCCTTAGTAACACTCACTGCAACGATGGAGTCCTAGTAGTAATGTTGTGAGAAATTGTTCGTTTATTGTTCACAACAAAATGCAGTCTTATCCACTTTTTGATGCTTTTAATTCTGTTGAAATCAGCAACAGTTGTACCTGTAGTAAGAAAAGAAATAAGTCGCCAAAATAAACATTGTTGTGAATGACTTCTAAATTGTACTACACTATTTCAATTAAAAAACTAAATAACGTTTGATAATAAAATTTATTGAACAAAATTCAAGCAACTGTCCTTAACTAGTATTGCCGACTGCCGCCATTGTAAAATTTGAAAAGTAAGCTAACAAATTATCCAACCACAAATTTAATGTAAGTACCAACCTAAAACTGGTGTAAGTTTTATTACGCCTATCATGTAGGCAATCCAAATTACAATGAAATGCAGAATTTGCCAACTTTAAAATTTAACTTCAATTTTCCCTCATTTATTTCACAGTTTATAAAATCCAATGTGTAATAATCAAACCGTTCCTAATATTTTTTTCACAAGAAATTATTAGTTGTTTGACCCAAATTTGGTTCTCAAACGTATATCCTTCCAGAGCACAAAAAAAACTTACACGACACATTTGTTTTAAGTATTTACGGTGGGATAATGTTGATGTGTTTAGGTTTTGTAAACCTCGAAATAAATGGTTTCGTGAACAGTTTATTACACTTTCATGATTGCATTTACATTACGAAATAAATACATAAGAACCTGAAAAATACCTCACCTCATTCTGGTGGCCATCTAATGAACACGTTTAAAAAAAACTCTCTCCGGAGATTTTGCACTTTCCACCATCTTTAGCAACACTCACTGCAACGATGGGGTCCTTGTAGTAACGTTGTACGAAATTTTTCGTTTATTGTTCACAACAAAATGCAGTCTTATCCACTTTTCGATGCTTATAATCCCGTTGAAATCGGCAACAGTTGTACCTGTAGTAAGAAAAGAAATAAGTCGCTAAAAATAAACATTGTTATGAAAACTGTACACACTACACAATTTCAAATAAAAAATAAACAATGTTTGATAATAAAAAAATACATAAAAACATGAAAAATAACTCACCTCATTCTGTTGGCCATCTAATAAACACATTTAAAAAAAAACTCTCTCCAAAGATTTTGCATGTTCACTTTCCACCATCCTTAGTAACAGTCAGTGCAAAGATGGATCCTTTTAATATTTTAATGAAATATTTCGTTGATTGTTCACAACAAAATGTAGTCATAGCCACTTTTCGATCCTTGTAATTCCATTGAAATCGACAACAGTTGTACCTATAGTAGGAAAAGGAAAAAGTTATGAAAATAAACATTGTTGTGACTGACTTCTAAACTGTACTACAATATTTTAATTAAAAAATAAATAATTTTTGAATAATTAAATCTATCCAACGAAATTCAAACTATTATGGTCGATTGCCGCCATTGTAAAATTTGAAAAGTAAGCTAATATTTTATCCGACTACAAATCTCTATACAATGTCTATGACAACGTGCTAGACAATGTACATACCAACCTAAAATTGGTAAAAGAATAAATAGTAGGGGAAGAAATTGAACCCAAATGTTAAGAAATGAAATAGATCTAGTAGCCCGAGTCGAGCTTTGGCCCTCTGGTAGAGGGCCACGGACTTTTATTGTGCAAGAAATAGTACAAAATGACAGTTTCCTGCAACTATACGAAGTACAGTATTATCAAAAGAAAGAAAGAAGGTAAAATGAGAAAATACAAATTATTTTTACGTTTTAAAACTGAAATCGATAGGTAAAACCAAGGATTATATAGAACATAAGATAGCCATATAACCAAATATTGTTTTTTAAAATACCTCTATCTGAAGGTAACTAGTTGGAAACCAAATAAATAAAATAAAATTAACTATATGTAGTTAAATTTGTGCGTTTGCTAGTTTTCAGTCCTATGAATTGTAATAAAAATTTAATTTTAAATAAACCGATTATTAGAATTTGCCTCTAGAGTTTATTTTTTTATTATATTCCGATGTATGAGAGCTACGACGGATTTCTATATGAATATATCAAAAGAGACAGCTGTAATTTTAGGAAAGTTAGAAGTTTGTTTATTTATTTATTTTAGTTGATAAGAGTTATTACAAAAGTTATTGGTTATCTCTTCATATACCGGCATATAATAAAAAAAATGGACAATACTTACTAAGATTTCGTGTTTCGGAAGTTGTGGGAACATCGCACAACGCCTTCCTAGCATTTTAACAAAAACTAGTATATAGGTACAAGAAAAAACAGTTTAAAAAGCTAGCAAAACCAAGTCTAGAATGGTCGGAGCGACTGGTCAAGATGAGAACAACTTTGCTAAGATAAGCATCGAGCTATCCTATGTTCTATACAATCCTTAGGTAAAACCAATCGTCCATTTATGCAGAATTTGCAAACTTTTCCTTCAATTATCACACAGTTTATAAAGTTCAAATATTCTGTGGAATTACAATTTTTTTTGTAATCTTTTTGGCAAGAAATTATTGGTTGTTTGTCAAACATTATTTATGATTTGGTTTCGGACCTAGTCATCAAAAGATCCTTCCAGGCGATAAAAAAAACTCACAAAACCATTTTGTAAACCTCAAAACAAATGTTTTGTCAACACGAACCAATTCACCACTTCAAATGGTCTGATCAACACACTATGTAGTAGTATGTATACGCTCACTTGGGACAACGTTCCTCATCCTTGTTGTGATCCTATAACACAATCAAAAAAACTCTGGAGATTTGTATATTCACTTGTCTCCTTCCTTCTCAGAGCAATGAGTCCTTTTAATAATGTTGTATGAAATCGCAACATTTTTGGATCCTTATAACCATTTGAAATCGGTAACAGATACCTCCTATGATAAAAAAGTTTCTAAACTAAATACTATTGTAACTGACCACGGTGAACTAGGCAATGGTTTACTAGGCGACAAACGTCGGTCAACTGATCAACCACTTAACGAAACTACTCGGCATAATCAGTGACTGCAAATGATTTTGATTTTACATGTTATCCGTATTGAGAGGGTTGGTAGTTTACGGTTTTACAATTTCTTTCTTTAAAAAATTACATTCTTAATAACAATTTAAAAACAAACTTATGAAGACTCACCTAGTTGACTTATCGCCTACTAGATCATGGCCTAGTTGACGTCGTCTGGTAGACCATCGCCTAAGTTGTCACGCACGGTTCTAGATTCTATGACATAATTTTAATTAAAATCTTTACAAAAAGTTATGGCGACACTGCCACCATTATAAAATTTGAAAAGCAGAGAACAGCTTATCTTGTTGTACGTTTGTAAATTTGATTACGCCATACTTATATGCAATACAAATTACACGAACATAGTTTATTTCAAGAAAAATTTTTATTTCGTTACCTCTGATAAAATGATAATTAATTTAAAAACCCCAAACCTTGATAATAAAAAATTAGATTTTCTCTTTTATCCCGAAGGAGAAATAATCAACATTAAAATATTTTAACACTAAAAAAACCCACTATAATTATAATTAAAGAGAGGAATTATATTTCAATTCAAAAAGTCCACAAAGTTCATACAAAATAGCAAATATCCCGTGAAACTTGTTGAGATGTTCATCAGGTTGAGGTTCACTGAAATTTAAAGTAAAACTTTATCTTAGTAAAAAGAGCCCACATTCAAATTTTAGCAGTAATGAAGATTTTAACGGAATACTAGCTTTTTAAACACTAATTGAAAGGTTAAAACAAAAACGTCTCCCGGAAGTCAAAATGGTAATTGTAGTTACCAACGTTTGTTACTTATCATAAGGCACTATATCAGGGCGAGAATCTTAAAACAAACAAATAAAAGTTAAAGGTGGATTACTAAAAAGTCAGGTAACAACAAACGAAAGTTCAAGGTGGCAAAATGTTAGCAACTATGGTAACCATTTTGATACATTTCAATCTTGGAAGACATTTTTGTTTTAACAATGACTCCGGTCTTGAATGCCCCAATTCTTACACTAAATAAAAGCTATAAAACCTACAAATTATGATAAAAATAATGAGAAAAGTGCACATAATCAAGTCAGATGTAGAACAAAGTTGGATCTCAGCACAATACTATTAATTTTTGTGTAGAAAAAACTGTTCTAAAGATTCAATTAGGAAAGAATTTTAAAATTTAGGCAAACCTTAGCACTCTTTGCCGAGTCGTACTGTGAGTGTACAAAACAATTTTCTTTAAAATTTTATAAAAACGAATAGCATTCAGATTAATTCTTAGACATGTTTAAAAAACTCACCTGGATTTTTGGTTGTAAATGTTGAGTAGTATGGTTGGTGTAAACCAGAAAAAGGTGACTTAATATGAGCACTTGTAGTTGCATACATCTGGGAAGTCACGCCGGATGCCTTTTTTTAATTCTTTTCTGAGGTTTACCTAAAACTAAATAATATTTTATGCAGCGATGAAATAGATACCAAATAGATACATTGAACCAATGAATTCGAAATCGACATGTAGTCATCAAAACTTTTCAAACATTTCATACTTCACACTGCGAAAACCATTTGAATTAAAATAACGCCAAGAAAATTATAAATAAATAAATTCTCTCAAAAAAAAAATTAACCAAAGTCCGCCATTACACAATTTGAAAAGTAAGCAAACAGGATGTCCAACTTAAGTACTAACTCAGTAAAATTTTATGATAGATTAAATACAATAGTATCTAAAGGCGGGTATTCACTAGCGAGCTATAAGTTGACAGTGGCGGATTATGACTTTTTTCGCCCAAAGGCAATTATATTAAAACGCTCGCCCCCAACATACACTAAAAGTTTTAAAGTGTTAATAAAATTTTTATTTACGCTAACTAATCAACCAACGTCAAAAACAATATATTTGGTGGCGCAAACTGCTGACAGAGGATAACAGTTGGAAAAAAACATAACTTTCAAAATTTGTTCCATTTATTATTAGTTACAGAGTGCACATTTTAAAAAATATTTTCAATTATACAGGTGTTCCAAAAGTCGTGGCAACATAAACATACATTTTTAAAAATGAAACACACCATATTTTCTTTACGGTTTGAAAAGATCTCGTTGAGAGGTTTAAAAATTTAATTATTACTAAAAATGACGCCTATCTTCACGCTTTGTTATGAAGTACCCAGAATTTTTTTTACCAAACCATGAAATATCGACCCTCGGTTGAACACTTTCCTAGAACATCACCAATCATATTGGGATGCAATAAAACGGACGGCTGCGAATGTATTTTTCAACATCGGCAGGCTCGGGACTGGAACACGTGCAGCGTAAGCATAGTTCAGTTAGTTTTATACTAAAGCATAAGTTTATAATCAATAATAAAACATCGATTTTCTATTTTCACACTTAATAACGGTAAAATCACAATATCAGGAATAAAATAATTAAGACTCAAAAAGTAGAATAATTGACATATTTTTTATTACTTTATTTTTTGATACAATAGTTGTTACAAACAATAAATCATATCCAAATTTGTTGTATTTGTTGAAAGTAAGGCAGCAAATATGGTCTTAGCTACACGGTGACTCTCTGTAGTGACAGTTGCTCTGGATTTTAAAACCTAAACTACCAGCAATAATATCAACTTTTTTACAGTTTACTATGTAGTTTGTTGTTACAAATAATAAATCAAATCCAATTTTGTTGTATTTATTGAAACTAAGGCAGCAAATATGGTTTTAGCTAAACAGTGACTCTAGTGACAGCTGGTCTGATTTTTAAAACCTAAACTACCAGCAATAATACCAACTTATTTACAGTTTACTATGTAGTTAGTTGTTACAAACAATAAATCATATCCAAATTTGTTGTAAGTCACATTATTTGCATTAAGAGTGGTTGCCACGGTTTTAATTAAACAGTCTATAAAAGCTAAGTAAATAGTTTCGTTTTTTGCCTTAACCTTTTCTATTAGTTGCTTTAACGTAAATATATCATCGTGAATGCTCTTTCCCTTACGGAAACCACTCTGAGATTGTTCCTCATATTTTCTGACTTTTTTATTAAGCATTTATTGAGAATTTTTTCAATACACCTTTGCTGCGTTACTGTGTGATCCCCCTGTACTTGGCACAAATACTTTTATCACCTTTCTTGAACAAAGGTAAGATACTTCCTTTTTTTCAATCGCTGGGAACTTTACCTTCATTATAGATTTTGTTTATAAGTTTTTCCAAGAACAATACACTTTGCCACCCAGACGTTTAAGCATCTCTCCTGTAATTTGGTCGTGTCCTCCTGATTTACCATTTCTTAATTCTTTTATTGCTTCTATGATTTCCATTTTTTCTATTATAACTATTTCTAAAAGGCCTCCCACTGCTGTTATCTACACGTTTTAATTTGTTGTACTCTGAAGCTTCATTTACTAGTAATTCTTGAAAGTATTGTTTCAACCTCTTAATGTCCTCACCAATACTTAATAACTCATCATCATCGTTTCTAATTCTTTTAATCTTTTGCTTATCTTGTTTTCTGAGATACTTCAACACTCCATAAAATAGTTTTTGTTATTAAAATAATTATTGCCTCTATCTTTCTACCAAATTTGTCCCAAGATTTTGTCTTTTCTTTTTTGACCAACTTTTTCATTTTCTTCCTTTGCATTTTATATTTATTGTAATTTTCTGCTGTCTTCATCGAGAGTATTTTTCCATGCTTTGTTTTATCATTTCCACATTTACTTTAATTTCATTGCTTCACCAATGTATCTGTTTCTTCTTATTTGACACTGTCTTTGTTCCACAAGTTACTGTGGCAGCTTTTAAGACACTTGTTTTAAATAAATCCCATTGGTCCTCAATATTCAGTTCGTTATTGAATCGATCATTTAGTAATTCATCAACTAAAATTCCAAATTTATTAGCTATTTCGTCGTTTACCAGTTGTGATTTTATTCTTGCTTTTGATCTTAGTTTAAAATTCTTATTTATTTTTTATTTATTTATTTATTGTTTTTTTATTGTTACAGATTCAAATTTTATTTTGCCATTACTAATAATGGTCACAATTTATTTTGGTACCTCTCATTAGTTTCACATCCTCAATTTTGCTCTATGGTCTTTGCTGATAATTACATAATCAATGATATGATTTTTCGTTTCGACTAATTATATTTGTGAATATTTCTATGTTTAAAGAATGAGTTCATGACTAACAGCAAAGAGTATTTGCTAACAGATTATTTTGTGTACAAAAATCAATCATTCTTTTTCGTTATTATTAAGAAAGTTCGCACCATAATTTCCAAGAACTTCACTATTACCTACTCTACCATTCAAATCTCCTAACATTATTATTTTTCCGCTTACATTCTTCATTATTAAATCGACTTCTTCTCAAAATGTATCTTTTTTCCACACATTCATCATCATTATTACATTAAACATGTTTTGTCTTTACTTTCATCCACCGTGTGCATTATCCTTCATTAACCAATTCCATTTCTTCAAATAATTGGATTTTTCCTTCCTGATGATACAACCAACTCCTGCTTGAGCTCTTTTATCTTTAGAAACACCGCTGAGAAAAAGTGATTGTTCTGGACTTCTTTAGTAATATTTCCTTTAATTTTGGTTTCTGTCAAAGCTAAACAACTTAAGTTGTTTTCTTCGAACTCTTGTAAAAGCTCATTTTCTTTCCCATTTAACCCTCTGATATTCCAAGTTGCAATTTTCCATCTTTGCTTGTTTTTATTATTTTATTCTTGTATTTCCTGTTTTTCCGTTCTTAAATCCGTTTTCGTCGTGATCATGTCATTCATCCGATTGTTTATTATTAGTTTTTGATGGGTAGCTTGCAGTAAATGTTTGATTATTTACTATTTGTAGGGCATCCGTATTGTTGTTCCACTTCCATAATTTTTCGTCGATGACAAATTTATGATATCCTACTTTTACCGAATTACCTTTTCTTCAGTTGCTTTTTCTTTCATTATTATTGTATTTTTTCTTTCTTTACTCATACCCTTAAGATTCTTTTTGTTTTCCATTATTTTTAATTATCCTCATAATTATTCATTTCAACCAAGAATGTTGAAAACTAAGTACTTTATATGTTGTTACTGACATATTAATGTTTAGGCTTTCCTTTAAGAAGTTTTCGATGTTTTCTTTTGTTTATCCCTATTTCAGGTTTCTTGACCTTTCAACCCTGTTATCAGAATGTTATTACGACGTTTTAATTTATCTAAAATTCGAGTCGACTTTTTATTTGGTTGAGTTCCTTCCTACTTTCCTTATTTTGATTGCTTCATTTTCTTTCTTAATTTCTCCATTTTAAATTATACTTTTCAATATCACATACTCTTAAGTCGGAGGCAAAACGTCTCAAGTATAGTATGGCCATTGTGAAGAATAATCTCCATACAATCATTCTTGTTCCTTAGTCAACAATTAGTCCATTGTATAAGTCAAGCGACTCCTCATAAACTGTCGCAAATGCACGCTAAGCCTAGATTAAATGTAATATTTGATGAAAAATTCCATTAGAAAACCGATTTAAAATTTTCACAGTACAGGAAAGGCATACATCACAAATGTTTAAAAAGTGACATTTTATTCGATTCAATTATTGAAGTAAAATAATCATATTCATATTTATTTAAAATTGCTTAAAGTAGCGTCGCTACAAAATTACAATCTACTATAAAACATTATGTTAGAATAATTTAATATTTCATTATTTGTATATTCATACAAAAGTTAACAACAAAAATGTACACAATAGTGAAATAATCATCTATTGTAAAATAACATTTAGTTACATGGCAAATTGTTAC
>JALBCR010002928.1:0-57450 GCA_030710515.1 Abscondita cerata
AAAACTAGTTCACAAACAAAAATAGCAATTACGTACCGCCATCTTGTATGATTAAACATTTAATAAACAAGATGAAAAAGGATAAAAAACATATATTTATCACTCTCATACTTTTATAAACTAGAAAACAAACACGAAAAAACAATTACCTAAAGCGATTCAATATGGCTGTCAAACCAACATTTTTCTTTATTAATTACATTAACCAGGTTTTAACAACTACTTTTAAAGTTATGGCTGATTAAAAATTTAACATACTGAGGCTCGAACCATTAACGATTGATACACAAACTTTTGTAAACAGATGACACCATTTTGTATGACTATGATTTTAAAAACATACCGGTTCAACATGTTAATTACATTAACCATGTTTTAACAACTAGTTTTGAATTTACATTTGATTAAAAAAAAACTTTACCTAAAGCGATTCAATATGGCTGTCAAACCAACATTTTTTTTATTAATTACATTAACCAGGGCTTTAACAACTACTTTTAAATTTATGGCTGATTAAAAAATTTAACATACTGAGGTTCGAACCATTAACGATTGATACACAAACTTTTGTAAACAGATGACACCATTTTGACATGGTGACTTATGATTTTAAAAACATACCTGTTCAACATGTTAATTACATTAACCACGGCTTTAACAACTAGTTTTGAATTTACATTTGATTAAAAAACTTTAACACTTCAGGGTTCGAACCATTAACGTTTGATACACCACCACATATTTAACAACTAGTTTTAACTTTACATTTGATTAAAAAAACTTTAACACTTCAGGGTTCGAACCATTAACGTTTGATACACCACCACATATTTAACAAGTAGTTTTAATAAAAAAAACTTTAACATACCGAGGTTCGAACCATTAACGTTTGATACACCACTACGTATTTAACAACTACTTTTAAATTTACAGCTGATTAAAAAAACTTTAACATACTGAGGTTCGAACCATTAACGTTTAAACCAGCACTACGTATTTAACAAGTAGTTTTTAAAAAAACTTTAACATACCGAGGTTCGAACCATTAACGTTTGATACACGTATGTGTTAAGGAAAATAAAAAAAACAACAAGGAGGATAAAATTTTATTTGCATCTCTGTTACACAACACATTTACAAGTACCAATAACATATATTTTTAATTGGAAGAATAAAGAAAGCAGGAAACAAATTTTATTTCTCTCTCTGTTTCACACACAATATAAAATTATTTTACAAAAATATGAAACGTTACAACTTCAGAGTTCCATCTATGAATGGCACACCTCATCTAGCATTCGTTTACCAGTTTGAGAACCATTTTACGATGTCACCAAAAATTTTCTTTCTGCAAACGTAGAGTTATTCCTCTCCAACATCTGTAATTTGAAATAAAAATAAAAACCACAAACATTTTTAAAAAGTATTAACAAGAATCAATTTAACAACAAAATTTAATACTCAAAAGTTGAGAACTATTCATTAAAAATACGTGAATTGAAAACAATTCATTTTTAAAAGATTAAAATTAATAATAATACTCACCTATTTCGATTTTCGATAGACATACCAATTTTAATGATATGGAAAGATCTACATTTAATACCTAATATTATAATGTAAAAACCAAAAAACCAATTAACTATTAAAATACCTAATATAATTACAAATTTGCCCAAACTTAATACACTGCTTGACAAGATAATTAATTAAAAACTTTATTGTACAAAAATTCGTTTGATATGCAAAACTCTGTTTTAAAGGATTGCCTAACAAACAAATTTAACAAACGTATTTGATTTTAAATGAAACTACTGACCCTCTTAAAGATTAAAAATTCATCTCTCCACACAATCTGCAGAGGGTGCGATTGTCTTTCAAAATGAACCAAAATATTTACCATATGTTAGTTCGTAAATTATAAAAAAACGTTATTGAAATCCCAACTCAATAATAAGTTGTAGGTTTCTATAACTTCTAAATGATTAACTGTGTCATCCATTATTTTATTTATGTAATTAAAATCTGTAATAAGTACTTCCTACAGCTTCTAATAAGATGTACAATAAAATTATTATTTCAGTTTCTTATTTATAATTTATTTAAATAATCGATGTTTTATCGACAATTCAAGTTTATTGACAACTTAACTTATATTGCGAATATTATTTAAAAACAACACCAAATAAAATATTTATTAAATCAATTTTTTTAACATGAGATCAACATGTTGTGGAGTCTGTATTCTTTTTATACTTTTACAATGTTTGTGTTCCTGTAGTATCGTTTAATTTTCTCAACGTTTTAGTTTTATTCAGAATTTTTAAATGAAACTACTAATTCTTTTTAAAGATTAAAAAATTCATCTTTTCATCTCACAAATACAGATGCAATTAAAAATAAGTTTTCGTAAGATAAAAATAAATAAAATAATTGCAAAATTGTCTTATAAGGTTAAACTATTTTAATGGATGAAAAATTCAAGGAGAATATTACATTACAAGATTTAGTTAATAAATTTCCACATTTTGTATCCCTCACAATAAAAAATTATATGGAATCTCACTCTGTAACTCTAAACCTACAGTAAATCGGGTAAACCATATAGGTGGTTAATAGATAAAATAAAAAAAAAACAAAACTTTGAAAAAACACAAACGTTTTAAATGAATTAAATTAAACAAAATACAATATGATAAAAATTAAATTAAAGAATGCACTTTTCTACTATTAAAAATTTGTTGAAAGCAATTAAGCCATAAGGACTTTTAATGTCTCGCTGGTGAAACTGACATTACAACTTTCCCAAAATTGCATACTATTAAATTAAAAAATAAAACCAATTATTTCTTAACTCATCTGACTTCACAAAATTACAATCTTCACCATTCAATAAATTTAATTTACTAACTTCCAAAATCATTTATGAAACTCAAGGAACATTTAGTTTCTTTAATGTATATTCTACAAACATCAAAATCTCAAATCCAAAAATTCCAAATTTATACTCTTTACCTAAAATACATAAAACCAACCATCCTATTAGACCAATAGTTAATTACAAATCTTCACCAACATACTTTATTTCTAAATTTCTATCCCGCGTTATATCAAAAGAAATTAATTTCAAACCATCTTATTCTATCAAAAAAAATACAATTAAATTAGTAGAAAATTTGCCTAAACCGAGAATCATTCTAAGGAAGAGTGTAAGACGTTTACAAAAAAACATTTTATTATTACTGTAGTGGTTCTAACAAAAATCAAAAAGAAACATTACAACGATAACGCATAAGATTCTTTTGTAACATGTAGGCGAACACATAACAATAATGCTAAGTATCTCGAGATGTACACGTTTGACAAATGCAATTTATCACATTGAAATTTTGAATTATACATTAAACATCATAGTCTTCAAACTTTATTCACAATGCAAGAGTTTATATTGAATAAAGTAAAAGATGTTAACTCCCATAATCTGAACCTTGAATGATTCTGTAATGATGTTCAATCAGCTTCAGATGACGAATATAAAAAATTTGAAGGAAGCAATTAAATATGTTTTAAGATATACTAAAAACTTATTGTTACACGACCTGTACTATACTTACTAATTTTCTAATTGATGAAATTAAAAATACGACTTCGTGAATAATCAAAATATACATATTTTATATTTATATTAACGTGAATGTAAATAAAGTATTTCCAATATA
The DNA here is from genome assembly GCA_030710515.1 of Abscondita cerata. Lineage (NCBI taxonomy): Eukaryota > Metazoa > Arthropoda > Insecta > Coleoptera > Lampyridae > Abscondita > Abscondita cerata. The sequence continues at coordinate 3,720 of JALBCR010002928.1, forward strand.
GATCATACGGGTCTTAATATTTTTTCAACGTGTATAGTTTAGTTTTATGAGCTGGTAAAACCATTTCATTATTATAAAAATTGACAAAAAAACAACTTTCAAAAATCTTGTTAATAGAATGACGTATAACAATAATTAACTGAATGGTATAAAACCGTATACCAATCACTACAATACATCATAAACAAGTCGAGTCAAAAATAAGAAACCTGTTAAAAGAAAAATAATAAAAACGTAAGTTATTATTTATAATAGTTTATTGAAAAAAACTACTATATGTGTTACATTTTATTGTAATTTTATTTATTTTATTTTTTTAATTTTATAGAATGGATTTATCGATATTAAACAAGGCAGCTATGTCTCAAACAACTGAGTTACCAACGTTTAAATCTTCAGATCTAGAGGTGGGTAAAAAATACCCAATATCGAAGATTGTATTAGGAACGTCCAAATGGGGAAGATATGCTTTATGCATAACCACCACATGTAAAGTTTTCTACCAAAGAGAGTGGTTGAAGTATTGACGGAGGAGTTCACCAAGAGTTTACAACCTGAAGCAATCGCATTGATTAGTTTAGGTGTAAAATGTTCATCTGTTAATCTTGTATTCGAAAATATTTGATTTTAATAAATATTTTAATATTTTATTTGGGATTTATTTAGTTAAATATACTCATAAATCGTTTAATCGTTTGCTAGAAAAATAGTTACAATAATGAATCGTATTCAAACGTATTTAATTTAATTTTTAAATGAAACTACTAATTCTATGAAACAACTGGACAATGTTTAACTTCATCATTACGTTTTTAATTATACAATTTGCATATATTTAAATCTATTAAGAAGTTGGCGGAATCTAAAGTGTTAGGTAATAAGTAATTTATTTTATTTTAAAAAACCAGAACTTAAATGAAAATGGCACTTAATAAGAAAACAAACAAACGTATGTGTTAGTTCAATTTTTATTGAATTAAATTTCATTTTTGTATTAATTTCTTCAACACTGAAGCATCTTCTTTTGAAACTATTAAGAAATTTGAAAAAATGTTAATCTTTTTATACGCATTAGAAAAATTTGAATGTAACTACTTGAGTAGGTTTAAACGTCTTTTCTATAAAAATTTGAAGCCCTAATAAATTATTGATCAGTTAGTTTTTTCACTACATCTTAATTGATTTTAATTACCTACTTGCAATGGAGTGAACCGTTCTAGAAATAAAATGCAAAGTTTATTTTGAACATTAAATAAAATTTAAAAAATTAAATAGTTGTCATGTATACTCAATGTATTACCAAACATCCGGTATGATGGAAATATTTGAAATCAAAAATAGGTAATTAATAATTTTGTAAACTATTAAGATATGAAATTGATTTTTGTGTAATCATTGTGTATAAGTTTGTACAAAAATTAAAATTGTTTAAACTAATAAGACTGTTTTTGCATAAATACACTTGAATAGTTTTTACCTAAGATCTTTTTCGATAACAGGGCTGTAATTGCAAACACCGATCCGTCAAATAAACCAGGTCAACATTGGGCTGCATTTTCATTGATGAATATGGAAACGGAGAATACTTTGATTCATTTGGAAGACCTGAAAATAATCACCAAAAATTTTTAGATCGTAATTGTCGAACTTGGGTTTATAATGCTCAAACACTGCAAGATTTCCATTCAGGTTTCTGCGGTCAATATTGTCTCTTGTATTTATTTTTAAACTTTGTAATATTAACACTTTAGAATTTTTTAAATTGTTTGATACTAATTTAATTAGAAACGATTATTTAGTAATTCTGATGTATAATTTATGTTTTACGAAAACAAATTTGTTAGATTTATAAAAATTTATTGTAATTATTCAAAAATAAACAATTATTTTACAGTATTAATGTTTTAATCAATTGATTAATAAAGGAATACAAATTAATAAAGCTGAGAATAAATACTAAAGATGAACAATTAATATTTAAAAGTGTTACATTAAAAATTAAAAATCAGTACTTAAAGCTAACATATACATAATAAAATAAAATAAATAAGTACATAAATAAATAAATACATAAATAAATAAATACATAAATAAATAAGTAAAAATAAAGCTATTAATTCCAGGAACATTTGGTAAAGCTAAAAAAAAAACATTACAACGTGATCACAAACGGTATCCGTATGGTAACGTGTTTAAATTATCCTCAACCCGGCGCCTCTTTGTATATTTTACCCTGAAAACTTTTTTTCGGGTTTGGATAAAACATCAAACGCTGCGTTTCGTACAATACGTCGATCAGTTTGAACATACGTGTCTTCGACGTTGTTAAGAACCATGTCTTTAAGGGAATCAAAATTCACAACTTGCGAGTTTTTGAAGTTTAATGTGATGCCTTTAACTTTGCATACATACTCGTAAGTGTGTGACTTAGTTGACCACACCTTAAAGGCATAGTTCTTAGGGCCACCACTAACATATTCTGTTATTTTACTACCAGGCCCGTAACATTCGATCTCGTCTGTCATGTCTCCTAGGAAATCACCTGTTACAGGGGTCCATTCGCCTGGTTTCTCTGTAAAAATAACCGAATCTGTATCGAAGTATAAGACACGTCTGTCCAACTGTTTCAAGTATTTGTACAATTCTAGACGGGCGTTTGCGGTGGTGTACGCAGCTAGGGCTACATTAACCGTGTTAAGGGGTATGATACCTTCATTCGGCCTGTCCCAGTTTAAAATTAGGGTGTCATCATTAACAGAAGTAAGAGACTGGGCTTCCACAGAAGGATCGGTCAACATCTTAAATAGATCATACGGATCTTGTATGATCGAGGTTTGCATTAGATTTTCCCGTTGGGCAAACTTACCCCAAAAGCTGTTTAAGCATAATTTGGCAATATACCGCATACCCGGATTTACATCTATGTTGGTTGTATCCAATGCAACTCCCTCTCTCTCGAGATATTCAGATATGTACCGATCCCTCGATTGGTCATCCGTACACCACGAAGGCCATCCCGAACTTTCTTGTTTCAGCTTTAAAAAGTTATCAACATAAGTTGAAAATAAACCTCCAGACCTAGAACCCTGGTTATACTGTGCAATCTCGTACTCCCAAACTTCTAAAATTTCTAAAACTTTATATCCTTGTGATAGCGCTTCTCGAAGTTCGTCCGCTACCCATGTACCAGTAAACTTACGCTCATCATCCGTATGGTTACAGTCACCGTTAAACATAGACTCTCCACACAACCTGCAGAGGATGAACAAAAGTTTACCATGCATTTTACAAGGTAAGACCGGATGATATAAGTTTGAAGGTGGTAAAACAACACATTTGACAATACCTTCCACCGAATCTAAAGATAACTGGCGGCATGTCTCGTCCCCGATGTGAATTTGCGGATGCCCTACAGGATATTTCCCGTACTTATTCACAAACGGGTACAGAGAACAAACATCCAGGTATCTTATTTGCTCATCTTCATCGGCCTTATAATGTAATTTAATGGCATTCGTACGACCACCGAAAAAGCTATCACGAGGATGTAAAGGTATGTTCCGAATTATGGCGTGATCAGTTGTAAATTTTGAAGCCTCAATATTTGTTTTTAAAAAGGTTTTGAAATTACACTCCTTCATTTCCACCAAGTTGTAACCGAAGGAACGGATGCGGGCACTTGTAGCTTCTGTTTTTCACGTCTAATACCCATTGTATCAGTTTTATTACCGCCAAGTTCAGCTGTTTGATCGGGGAAACAGATCTCGCAACCGTGAAAATAGCAGCCGTGAAACTGATACACTGTAGTTGTAGCCGCGCAAAAACCGTCAACTAAGATACCCTCCTTCAATCTTACTTCGTGAGAATTTCCGGCGTGCTGAATTTGAATTGCCAAAGATTTTTCCAACCAAAGCAACCACTTGATTGCAATGGTGGATTGCTGATCAGCCATTCTATATCCGTTGGGAGGTATTAAACCGATGGAATTTTCTTTTAGATAATTCCGTCTAAACACGGCGTTGCACGAGCCCGCGATTGTGCAAGATTCCCTAAATGGATCTACTCCGTTAGAAGTAGTGAAGCGTGACCAGAACTCCAAGCAAGCCTTTCGTAAAATATTAACGTCTTCAACGCAATATTTCACAATTTCTGATTGAAAATCAAAAACAACGTCGAGGCTCACCTGGTTTTCGTGCCACTTCAAAAAATCACTTCTAACGGAAGAAGACATTTCATCACAGCCATAATAATGTGTGGGTGGTAATGGGCCAATATAATTTTGATTTGCCAAAGTGTTAAAAAGTGTGGAAAGTACCTTTTGAGCCTGAAAATTAAATGTTTTGGGTAACTAAGATAATGGCATCGGCATATAATTGAGAGAATCGATAAATTTAATACCGCTATCACAATTAATTGACATTATTTTAGTACCAGTCGTAATGATTTTAGGGTTCCACCCATTCGCGTTTTCAAACAACGCTTTTTATATGAACGGCCATCGTACCCTTTCATATTATGCGCCAATGCCACTATGTCCCCTTTACATTTTTTTCTTAATGTCGAAACGTAATTTAGAAAATCGCCGACAGGATTGTCTTTAAAAAAATGTGTTCGCGTTTTCCACAGATTGCGCAGTCTTGATTGATGTCTTCGACGTCAATGCAAGATTTGCACACTTGCTGTGCCACACATAAGGTGGGAATATGCATAAACATATTCAGAACATCATCTACAGAAGTATCCTGCCGACATTCAAAATCATAGAAAACGAATACGAAATTTTGATCAAGTTTTTTCTTATTGACTGGATTTTGAGCCATGAAACATAAATGACGGACCGGTTTTTCACTTTTACAGTGAGTGCAATACCGGTATCTTGTTTATGATGTATTGTAGTGATTGGTATACGGTTTTATACCATTCAGTTAATTATTGTTATACGTCATTCTATTAACAAGATTTTTGAAAGTTGTTTTTGTCAATTTTTATAATAATGAAATGGTTTTACCAGCTCATAAACTAAACTAAAATTATACACGTTGAAAAAATATTAAGACCCGTATGATCTATATTGGAAATACTTTATTTACATTCACGTTAATATAAATATAAAATATGTATATTTTGATTATTCACGAAGTCGTATTTTTAATTTCATCAATTAGAAAATTAGTAAGTATAGTACAGGTCGTGTAACAATAAGTTTTTAGTATATCTTAAAACATATTTAATTGCTTCCTTCAAATTTTTATATTCGTCATCTGAAGCTGATTGAACATCATTACAGAATCATTCAAGGTTCAGATTATGGGAGTTAACATCTTTTACTTTATTCAATATAAACTCTTGCATTGTGAATAAAGTTTGAAGACTATGATGTTTAATGTATAATTCAAAAATTTCAATGTGATAAATTGCATTTGTCAAACGTGTACATCTCGAGATACTTAGCATTATTGTTATGTGTTCGCCTACATGTTACAAAAGAATCTTATGCGTTATCGTTGTAATGTTTCTTTTTGATTTTTGTTAGAACCACTACAGTAATAATAAAATGTTTTTTTTGTAAACGTCTTACACTCTTCCTTAGAATGATTCTCGGTTTAGGCAAATTTTCTACTAATTTAATTGTATTTTTTTTGATAGAATAAGATGGTTTGAAATTAATTTCTTTTGATATAACGCGGGATAGAAATTTAGAAATAAAGTATGTTGGTGAAGATTTGTAATTAACTATTGGTCTAATAGGATGGTTGGTTTTATGTATTTTAGGTAAAGAGTATAAATTTGGAATTTTTGGATTTGAGATTTTGATGTTTGTAGAATATACATTAAAGAAACTAAATGTTCCTTGAGTTTCATAAATGATTTTGGAAGTTAGTAAATTAAATTTATTGAATGGTGAAGATTGTAATTTTGTGAAGTCAGATGAGTTAAGAAATAATTGGTTTTATTTTTAATTTAATAGTATGCAATTTTGGGAAAGTTGTAATGTCAGTTTCACCAGCGAGACATTAAAAGTCCTTATGGCTTAATTGCTTTCAACAAATTTTTAATAGTAGAAAAGTGCATTCTTTAATTTAATTTTTATCATATTGTATTTTGTTTAATTTAATTCATTTAAAACGTTTGTGTTTTTCAAAGTTTTTTGTTTTTTTATTTTATCTATTAACCACCTATATGGTTTACCCGATTTACTGTAGGTTTAGAGTTACAGAGTGAGATTCCATATAATTTTTATTGTGAGGGATACAAAATGTGGAAATTTATTAACTAAATCTTGTAATGTAATATTCTCCTTGAATTTTTCATCCATTAAAATAGTTTAACCTTATAAGACAATTTTGCAATTATTTTATTTATTTTTATCTTACGAAAACTTATTTTTAATTGCATCTGTATTTGTGAGAAACATATTAATAGATTTGGAAATTTTTAATTACTTGTAGTTTTTTTGAAAAAGTCGAATGGAAAACTACGACCTCTAAAAAATTAAGCATATTAAGAATAGAAATTGTAATTTTCAAATAATTACCTTGACTCCAACCAAGTTTTTGTTGACATTGAAAATGAGTACATTAAATGTTTTATTGTGTATGTTTTAGATAATATTCGAGTATAATTTGATTGTCAAAAAATCTCATTCTCGATATAAGATCATCTTACTTTAAATACATTTTAATTAAATTGATATGTATTGTTAACTTATTAAAAGTTTGTCAAAAACGTTTCTTTATAACAGCAATATAACAAGGATGACACTTAATCATTTAGCAGAAGAAACCTACAACTTTTGATAAGTTGATCTTTCAAAACGTTTTTTTAATGTACGAACTAACACAATGGTAACGATTGTTATTTTCGAATTTTCGGGTATAAAATTTTACTTAAAGGGTCAGTAGTTTCATTTAAAATCAAATACGTTTGTAAATTTTTTGTTAGGATTTTAAAATTTTGTACAACGATATATTTGGACAAAATTAATAATGGACTTTTCTCCATGCCCAATCTTGTGAATGCGTCAAGTCTGTTTTTTAATTTAAATGTAGATCTTTCCACATCGTTAAAATTGGTATGTCTATCGAAAATCGAAAGAGGTGAGTGTTATTATTAATTTTAATCTTTTAAAAATGAATTGTTTTCAATTCACGTATTTTTAATGAATAGTTCTCAACTTTTGAGTATTAAATTTTGTTGTTAAATTGATTCTTGTTAATACTTTTTAAAATGTTTGTGGTTTTTATTTTTATTTCAAATTACAGATGCTGGAGAGGAATAACTCTACGTTTGCAGAAAGAAAATTTTTGGTGACATCGTAAAATGGTTCTCAAACTGGTAAACGAATGCTAGATGAGGTGTGCCATTCATAGATGGAACTCTGAAGTTGTAATGTTTCATATTTTTGTAAAATAATTTTATATTGTGTGTGAAACAGAGAGAGAAATAAAATTTGTTTCCTGCTTTCTTTATTCTTCCAATTAAAAATATATGTTATTGGTACTTGTAAATGTGTTGTGTAACAGAGATGCAAATAAAATTTTATCCTCCTTGTTGTTTTTTTATTTTCCTTAACACATACGTGTATCAAACGTTAATGGTTCGAACCTCGGTATGTTAAAGTTTTTTTAAAAACTACTTGTTAAATACGTAGTGCTGGTTTAAACGTTAATGGTTCGAACCTCAGTATGTTAGTTTTTTTTTAAAACTACTTGTTAAATATGTGGTGGTGTATCAAACGTTAATGGTTCGAACCTCTGAAGTGTTAAAGTTTTTTTAATCAAATGTAAAGTTAAAAACTAGTTGTTAAATATGTGGTGGTGTATCAAACGTTAATGGTTCGAACCCTGAAGTGTTAAAGTTTTTTTAAAAATTAAAAACTACTTGTTAAATACGTAGTGGTGTATTAAACGTTAATGGTTCGAACCTCAGTATGTTAAAGTTTTTTTTAATCAAATGTAAATTCAAAACTAGTTGTTAAAGCCATGGTTAATGTAATTAACATGTTGAACAGGTATGTTTTTAAAATCATACGTCCATAGCAAAATGGTGTCATCTGTTTACAAAAGTTTGTGTATCAATCGTTAATGGTTCGAGCCTCAGTATGTTAAATTTTTTAATCAGCCATAACTTTAAAAGTAGTTGTTAAAACCGTGGTTAATGTAATTAATAAAGAAAAATGTTGGTTTGACAGCCATATTGAATCGCTTTAGGTAATTGTTTTTCGTGTTTGTTTTCTAGTTTATAAAAGTATGAGAGTGATAAATATATGTTCTTTTATCCTTTTTCATCTTGTTTATTAAATGTTTAATCATACAAGATGGCGGTACGTAATTGCTATTTTTGTTTGTGAACTAGTTTATAATGAATGAGAGTGATAAATATATGTCTTTTATCCTTTTTCATCTTGTTTATTAAATCATACGTCATACAAAATGGCGTTAAGTAGTTGCTATTTTTGTTTGTGAATTAGTTTATAAGTATGAGAGTGATAAATATGTTTTTTATCCTTTTTCATCTTGTTTATTAAATGTTTTATCCTTATTCAACTTTTTAATCAACAGGTCTTATCCTACATTTTACACCATCATTAATTCATCTTAATCAACCTTTACAGCTATATACAAACTTCAAAGAAAATATGTTTTCGAAAAACAACCTTGTACAACAACTTTAATTTAAATCTAGCACTGACTTTGAAGCCATACTGGTTTGACAGCCATATTGAATCGCTTTAGGTAATTGTTTTCGTGTTTGTTTTCTAGTTTATAAAAGTATGAGAGTGATAAATATATGTTCTTTTATCCTCTTTCATCTTGTTTATTAAATGTTTAATCATACAAGATGGCGCTACGTGAGTGTTATTTTTGTTTGTTAATTAGTTTATAATGAATGAGAGTGATAAATATGTTTTTTATCCTTTTTCATCTTGTTTATTAAATGTTTAATCAACAGGTCTTATCCTACATTTTACAGCATCATTAATTAATCTGAATCAACCTTTACAGCTATATACAAACTTCTAAACCCATCTTTCAATTGAGGTCTTATCCTCATTTTACACCATCATTAATTCATCTTAATCAACCTTTACAGCTATATACAAACTTCAAACTCCATCTTTCAATTGTCGCCGTAGCCTAGTGGTTAAAGCCTTGGCTCGGTAATGCAATGGTTGCAAGTTCGAATCTCAACCAAGTTTTTTAAATACATAAAAAAACTTTAGGACGCCATGATGGGACGCCATGTTGGAAATTCAAATCGACCGCCGAAACATCCGCCATGATGGAAATCAACATGACCCCGAAACATCCCATGTGGTTTCAACAACAACAGCCTAATGAGGTGAGAGGCCGTATTTTCCATTGACGTCAACAGCCTGTTGACAACAACAGCCTAATGAGGTGAGAGGCCTAATTAGGGAACTGCCTGATGAGGTGAGAGGTAGGTGAGAGGCTGTTAGCCTAATTAGGCTTTGCCTAATTATAGCCGCAGGGGTTTGAAGCTGTCCTCATTCTACTGGAAAAAATAAAAATAAAAAAAAAAAAAAATTTAAAAAAAAAAAAAAAAAAAAAAAAAAAAAAAAAAAAAAAAAAAAAAAAAAAAAAAAAAAAAAAAAAAAAAAAAAAAAAAAAAAAAAAAAAAAAAAAAAAAAAAAAAAAAAAAAAAAAAAAAAAAAAAAAAAAAAAAAAAAAAAAAAAAAAAAAAAAAAAAAAAAAAAAAAAAAAAAAAAAAAAAAAAAAAAAAAAAAAAAAAAAAAAAAAAAAAAAAAAAAAAAAAAAAAAAAAAAAAAAAAAAAAAAAAAAAAAAAAAAAAAAAAAAAAAAAAAAAAAAAAAAAAAAAAAAAAAAAAAAAAAAAAAAAAAAAAAAAAAAAAAAAAAAAAAAAAAAAAAAAAAAAAAAAAAAAAAAAAAAAAAAAAAAAAAAAAAAAAAAAAAAAAAAAAAAAAAAAAAAAAAAAAAAAAAAAAAAAAAAAAAAAAAAAAAAAAAAAAAAAAAAAAAAAAAAAAAAAAAAAAAAAAAAAAAAAAAAAAAAAAAAAAAAAAAAAAAAAAAAAAAAAAAAAAAAAAAAAAAAAAAAAAAAAAAAAAAAAAAAAAAAAAAAAAAAAAAAAAAAAAAAAAAAAAAAAAAAAAAAAAAAAAAAAAAAAAAAAAAAAAAAAAAAAAAAAAAAAAAAAAAAAAAAAAAAAAAAAAAAAAAAAAAAAAAAAAAAAAAAAAAAAAAAAAAAAAAAAAAAAAAAAAAAAAAAAAAAAAAAAAAAAAAAAAAAAAAAAAAAAAAAAAAAAAAAAAAAAAAAAAAAAAAAAAAAAAAAAAAAAAAAAAAAAAAAAAAAAAAAAAAAAAAAAAAAAAAAAAAAAAAAAAAAAAAAAAAAAAAAAAAAAAAAAAAAAAAAAAAAAAAAAAAAAAAAAAAAAAAAAAAAAAAAAAAAAAAAAAAAAAAAAAAAAAAAAAAAAAAAAAAAAAAAAAAAAAAAAAAAAAAAAAAAAAAAAAAAAAAAAAAAAAAAAAAAAAAAAAAAAAAAAAAAAAAAAAAAAAAAAAAAAAAAAAAAAAAAAAAAAAAAAAAAAAAAAAAAAAAATTAGACAAGGAAGATATAACGACAAATACAACAATTTAATAATGGAAAGAATCAAATATGGATAAAAAGAAAAGATTGTTAAGGTTTTTTAGTTCAATTCGTAGATTTAGTTTTATGTTTTAAAAGTTTGTGAAAGAACCGAATCACTTTGTTATTTTAAAAGACAAATAAATTTGATTTGATTTGATTTTGATTATTTAAAAGAAACGCAGATTGTTAGAATTAAAATTATAATTAAACATGGTTTAAAATTGTCTAAGAAATTGGAATTAGTAACTTCAAAGGTAACACTGCTGTATGTTTATTATGCTGTGGCAAGTAGGTATAATCGAAACCATTATAAACATAAATCGTTCTTGAATTTGAAATTCATGTACAATTTTTTCAGTATTTTAAATGACAGTGCTTTATAAATATAATACAAACTAAATTTCTAGACAAAATTGTAGTTACTTATTTGCATACCAGAATTTTTATAAAAACAATTAGTAATAAACACTCCAATTTTCAATCTGAATATGTAATGGATTTAGGAAAACGAATATGATATTTGGTAGAAAATTTTAGCTATAAAGTCGTTTCAACTTTAAGTTAGCAATATAAATCTGGACTAGATGTTATTATTTCCAGCAAACTTCTTACTAAGAGGGCAGTATAGCATTGAGGCGTCAGAAGCTAACAGGCGTCTCCAAGGCCTTCTGATTTAAATAAGCCCGGACTCTGTTAGCTCTGGGGAATGTGGGATTTAGTTTTTTTGTCACCGACCGAACTCTATATGTCAGTGTCGGCTATCTGCCATGCTAAGATCCTAATTCTATGAGAAATGTGCAACTCCCTTACGCCCCAAAGCGATTTAAAATTTTTTAAATCTTTTAATAACGAAAATATAAAATTTCTCTTATTTATTGACTGCATTACATATTCTGTTCAGTTATTTTCACTCCAGTTGGACGATCCCTTCGTTGAAACTGATGCGAAGAAAATACGAAGGAATAGGCCCAATATTTCCACCTCAAAAATACACTGTAATTTACCATATCAAATCCCCGCATAACCAATATGGTTCCAATTTCTAAATTTAACAATTTTTGACTGGTATGATCCACTGTTATAAACGAGCTTTGGGGAGATCCAAACAGATCGACCGTGTAGTGGACTCGAGTGGCCATTTTATATATACGTCTGTATACATAAACACACCTCGCCGTGCATTGTTAGGGTCGACTGGACATACGTAGCTTATTTTCCCTATTTTTCTATTTCCATTCTGCTGACAAAATCTACGACTAAAACTCTGATTCACCACCGCAACTTTCTAAATAAACTAATATTTGCAACGTATGACATCTGTATGTACGATTTTAAGTGAGACATCGTTATTCCTCTTCTTAACCCTTTAACCCCCACTGTGTCCTAAAACCCTCTTGTACGTAATTCTCGACACTCTATTCAGCCGCAAACCCTTCACCGGATCCGATTATTTTTTTGTAGAATTTTACCCCTCGAAGGGGTGAGCTTGTGTATGAAAAACTCACACTCGGAATTTTTTCAGGCCATCTTTAATGAAGAGAAGCTGTATTATGTATGATGAGTTGAGTTTTTCCGTATGTTCATTTTTAGATTCGCAATAAATACATCACTCCCGTTCTCGGTATATTACAATGATTGATTGAGTTCTTATAACAAAGAAAAAACTGCACAATTCTTATACATACATTAAACTAATTTATTACATATTTAAGAGTTAAAAGTGTTTAAATTTGCCATACTAAAATTATCCATTTACATATAAAATATATTTAAATAATTAATTCAAATTTTCAAGTTAATCTCTATTTAGCACTATGCATTTTAGACCTAAAATCGAAATATTTGAAATACTATTAATATGCGAGATTTTGAGGTTTCAACTTTAACTCGAAAAGCGTTGGATAGAAAAGCTTGTTAGAATTTCTTTTTAGAAAGTATATTTAAAGCCTTTTTGAACAAAATCTGATAAGTTTTATAATAGTTTTCTTGTTTGTTTATATAGTTTTATAGTATTTGCTATTTGGGAACATAACCCTTATGTTTTAGCTGATTATAATTCCATCATTGTGACCACAAAATAGGTTTTTGTACTTTTTTTCTATTGAAAAATTAGAGAATTTATAGAAATCAAAAATTCTAACAACTTTAAGCTTGAATCTAATTTTTCTAATGGATAGACAAAGCTTTGGTTTGGCAGTGTGGAGCTTCCATGAAGAAGATGTGTTTGTTGTTACATCTAGGAAAAGAAGATAGGTGTCAGTTCTAGTAGTATTTCCACCCAGTTCCGAGCAAAAGTAGTAGATAAACACTAGTCAGCAATTGTCTGAGATTAGTGGTTGAGTGATAGTTGATTCTACTCTCACAGAAACAGTCATCAAACCTTCAATGGAGGAAGCAGTATTTGAGTTGGGTCATGTTGTTAAATTCTTGGCTAAGATAACATACAGCTTAGTGTAACAGTTTGCTTCACTATTTTGTAGTAACACCAATTTGAAGTTCATCATAAAGCATTTTTTACAAGGTTAGGCCTAAAACTGAGCCACACACACACACACACACAAACTCCCGCTCTCATAATGTTTACCCATGGTGCTTCATTAAATTTATTAGTCAAGGCAATCATAACTTTTTCTGTAGTAGCAGTCTTAGAAAACACCAATAGATTTCTTTATGTATTAACTGTTGAGTACTTTTGGTTAAACCTTGTAGTCTCTTGCATAAACACTTTTTCATTTTTAAACTTTCCGGTGTTAATGTCGTGGCATTTAAGTAATTTCAATGACATCATCACCTACCGGATGGACCAATAGAGTCTTTCTTAGCAAATGTTGCGGTTCTTATATTCTCTGATCTCCTAGACATTTGCCTCTGGGTGTTACTGTTAGTATCGTTACTTACCATCACTAGAAATTTGAGCAAAGTATTCTTAATAAACCATTGTCAATTGGAAACGGCAAAGTCAATGACTATTGTGATTTTTACCAACAAAAGTTTCACTGTTAAACACTAAAAGCTTTCAACTAAAAAATTTTTTTTTTTAAAATTAACTGTATTTACTCAAAAAAGTAACTACCATAACATAACCATATAATTTGATGTCATAGAATGTACTAATTCGAAAATGACACCGGATTTTCTTTTGCATAAATTGTAATAGTTTCCTGAAAGATAAAGTCGGAGGTGTTAAGTCCGTGTGAAAGTATCTCAGAATATGTAGAAAAACTATAATTTATGGTCTTCTAAAATTCTAGAATGTTAAGGATCTAGTTTTTGATTAATTATTAATTTAGTCAATTGATACATTATCTATTTTGGAGGGATAAGGATTTTGAGATATGGTACTTGATATGCAATAGTCTGCACACTTAGTAACTTTTTTTTAGCACTTATTTGTTATGTGTTTTGCTAAATTGTTACAATAATCAAAACTGCCAGGGAGATTATTTACAATTTTTAAAAAGTCGTAATTATTTTTGTATCAAATTTGTAGTGAAAAAGGAAAAGAAAATTAACTATAAACCTTACCTAATTATTCAAACTATATTTGTTAAAAGTAATAATTAGAAAATGTAGAACCCTAACTGAGAGTCTAAATTCTCCTTCTAGAAAAACACACCTTTTTATGTTTGTTTAAAAATCTTCTGATTTAGCAAGAAATATGTTGAGTGAAAAGTTTCAAGTTCCACGTATACATTTATAAAATTAGGTAAATTTAGAAAATGGGCAAAATCTTTCCACAAAATTCAACCATTCCAAAAACTTAGATCTTTTGAACAATACTAGACCACAGACCAGTCAATTCACCAAAAATTTCTTATTTTAGTAACGCAGCCTTGAACGTATGTCAATTTAATAATAAGGTAGTCAGAAAACTCAAAGACATCGGCCTCACTTCGAGGCGGCATCTACTCCACGATTTAATTTTTTTTTTTCAATTGTGATTTTAGCTAGGTGAGGCCTAAAAGAATTTTAAACGTGAGATGGATCAAATTGATAACTCACTGGGAATCAAGAGGTAGCAAACGGAAAAGAAGTCAACCACACGTTGTGTCAAATACAGAAGAAATAAAAATCACTGGAAGAAAAACTGTTGTGGAAGAAGACATTTTACAAAAGGAAATGAAAAAAAAAGGGTAAAGTTTTGCTTCAAACAATGGGACATAATGGACCCATAATAATAAAAATAATGTAATATAAAATAAATTGTTTTTGTCTCAGACCTAATCACTAGAAAAAAAGGCATTTGACAGTGATATGGGACATTTTGTTGTTTTTGGTTGAGGGGTACCTTAGATTTTATGGTGTAGGTACTTCCCTAAACAAATTCTTGCTGGCTATCCAATCATCTGAGAAAGTGCAATTTAAAATAAAACTAAAAGATTTCAGCAGAGAAATCTAACACAGTTTTGATGTACATTGCAGAGGGCGCCACCAGCAGCACTTCACATACATTAAAATGCTCATAACTTTTTTGTTCTAGTATTGATTTGTTCGAAGATTTTCATTCCCTTTGGCGTGATGAGTCTAAAAGTATGCTTTGAAAGATGTCGGTTCATTTTCAACCGTTTCCAAGAAAATCGACACTGAATCTTCAGTTGTTAATGAGATACGACATCTTTTCATTATGAAAATTCCGAATAACAAAATAAAGTATAAATGAATTTTTTTGTAAATAAGTAAGATTGAATGTATTTTGGATTTGCGAATAACTTAAATATTCATTTATACTTTATTTTTGTTATTCGGAATTTTTCATAGCAGAATACTAAATTTTGTTGAAATCGTAAGCTTTTTATTAAGGGAAATATTACCAAAAAAACTTTTCAAAATTATAACTTTGACACCCTGTAACTTTTTTTTTTTGCATGCACATTTGTACTGAGGTAAGTTTAGGTTCAATCGAGTTATTTTTAGCCCCAGAATATGTGGTTTAATTTATGACCTCTATATTTGTTACAACCCTGTGTATTAATACTAGCACAAGAACTTTTACTTGTGTACTTGTGCTTTATCTCGGATAGGTACCAACTAAACCACTTGCAACCATCTGCAGGATATAAACTTTAACTGGATTCACGAAGATAAGGTAAAGTCGAACCAACATGGAACCATGATTTTGATGTATACATTTAAAAATTATTGTGACAAATTAATTATTATTCTACAGCAGAATATTGTGCCCTGTCTGGTTGAATAGTTATCATACAAAAAAATAGATGCCCAGTTGAATTGCACTATGCGTATAATTAATGAAACCATTAAATCTACCTCTCGATTGGTTTCCTGTTCTTTTGTAATATTACTTCATCGAACATTCGACGAAAAGAACTACTTAAGTACGGCTTTTCTAAAGTTGAAGAGTGGAAAAATTATGGTCTGGAGTTGATGTTTAATAAACATCTTATTGATGATCCAACAATAGAAGTCTCAGACTTTGATCAAAAATGAAAATTTGGTCAAAGGTCAACGCATAAGAACAGGTCATTTAAAATGCAACTCTATGTTGTTCAAATGGAGTGCTTTTAGTGGTTTTTTAAACCTAAAAAGTAAAGTTTGCCAAGACAAAACCAATCCACTATTGCACACAGTTTCGTCACCACACTATACAGGTTTATACTGATCTTGGGGCACCATACATAACACATACAACACAATACAATATTTGTATAATATAGCATACGAATAAATAAATAAATAAATTGTGACAGAACATAGGAATTATTATAAAACTTATAGTATAACCTGTAGTACCTTAACGGATACAAAAAGTTTTACAAAAAAACGCTAGAAGTATTGTTGTTAAGAAAGAAGCTTGCTTCTCTTAATTAGACAAACTGATTAATGTTATATTACATTTATTAAATAAATCAAACGTCCAATGGACGACAAGAACTGTAATTTTCTTATTGAGGTCATCAATGAAGAGTAGTCATTGAAAAAGCTACAGCCACCATCCTCTCTACAATAAAACCTTATCACCCTTTTGTTAAATAAACAAGCACGTAACTACAAAATTCTTAATGATATGTCGCTTTTTTCTGAACAATCTAATTCTTCAAAAACACAAAAAGTCCTTTTCAAAAATACTCATATCCTCATTAGTGGATGTTAAACAATTACAGCGAAATTCTCTCTCTTCATTTTGTGCGACTCTAAAACAAGGAGTGTGTATCTTCCTACACTTCGTTATCCCTCAATTTTTTCTTCCATGATAAGTTTCAGGAATTGGTGTTTCATATTACGAAAACTGGTGTGACCAAGGTATGCAACATTTATTCCTTTATTATAGTGAGAAGTTGCCTATTTATTTCCATTATTTTGAAGACTTTACTCACTGTTTAAGTGAGCAGTCCAAAGGCAATTTGAAGCATGTTAACTTAAAGGATTTACGGTGTTGTGCCATATAACAATACGGCGTAGACATAGCCAAAATGCTAATAAGAATACTCTTTCGTGTTTGTTCTATTTGGTTTGTTATTTCTATGTTTCTTCAGTTAATCCAGTATCTCAAATATTTAAATCTTAGAATTTGTTCAATTGGTTTTCCGTATATAGATTTATTTGTTAGGTGTAGTTGCTTTACTTTCTATTACTATTACTTTGTTTTGTCAGTGCTGGCTTTAACAAAAATTGGTCACCTTCATACGATATTCTATCCATCAGTCTTTTTATGACTGTATCGTCCACATAACGTAGACTTAGGACATTTTCTATTTATTTTAATATTTGATCCCCTGAGTCTTGTAAAGCCCGGACAAAAGTAATGTCCAAATATATGTTAAAGAACAGGAGTGACAGTAGGCATGGGGATATTTACTGTATTGTCATTCCCGATCCTGAAAAATGCAGACTGTTTTCTTACACAGTGTTTTGATGATATTTTGTCTATACCTTTTACTTTTGAGGGGTTTAATTAGTTTCTGTGGTTGACACAGTCCAAAGCTTTTTGATAATCAATGAAGCAATATCTATACAATTTTAGGATATCTTCGGTCATTCTTGATTTTTTCTTTCTACCAGTTTGTGGTCCGATAATAAAATTGCCTTTTTAAGATGTCTACAGTTGTTTTCATATTTGTGCTTTCAGTTGTATTAGATATGTTTTTGATTTTCTAATTTTTCAATTTCTTCATATACGAGGGTAGTCTGAAAAGTTTCCGACCTAACATAGCTACAAGAATTTTTATCTGAAAATTTATTTTTATTTTTCTACATAGTCTTGTGACTCTATACACTTCTCCCAATCAATGCTTTCATCTCTTTAATCCGTCCAAATAGTACTCGACGTTTTTTTCTGCAAAATAATTGTTCACGAAGGTAATTGCTTTTTCATTTAACAAAAATCTTTGTCCTCCGAGCGCAGTTTTTAGTTGAGGGAACAGAAAAGTTGCTTGGGGCTAGATCTAGTAAATAAGGTGAATGGTCAAGCAGTTCAGACCGTAATTTGTGAATTTCGCTATGGCAACTATTGAGGTAAAACAGGATTTTCTTTTCTATAAATGTGGCCGGTTATCCGCAATTTCTGCATTCAGCTTGTCAAGTAATGATGCGTAGTATGCTCCTGTAATGGTTTTCCTTTTTAAAGATAATCGATTAGATAACTCCATTACTACCCCAAAATACAGTCGTCACTTTGTTTTTTGGATCCGGTTCCCTGTTTGCAGTCCACTGTTTTGACTGTATTTTTGTTTTAGGCGTATAGTGGTGTATCCAAGTTTTATCTACAGTAATTAATCGGCCCTAAAACTCGAATTTATTGCGCCTAAACTGCGCCAACCGAGCATTGGAAAAGTTCATTCGAACACGTTTTTGGTCTAACGTTAGCAAACGCGGCACCCAACACGCGGACAGCTTTCATGCTTGATTGATTTAATATGTGACGAACACGTTTTTTGGACATTTTCATTGCCTCTGCTATCTCTCTCACTTTAATTCAACAATCGTCTAAAACCATTTGGTAAACTTTAGCGATGTTATCGTCAGTAGTTACAGTTTTGGACGTCCCGAACGTTCATCATCTCCCAAGCTCTTACAGCCACGTTTAAATTCAGCTGCCCAAAATTTCACAGTGGTACACAGAGTCTAACTCATCTTTAATTTCCGTAGGAGTATTCTCTTTCAAAAAACAAATATTTTATGACAGCTCAATACTCGATTTTCTCCATTTTCACAAAAATACTTACATCGACTCACTCAAACGACTGTCAAATAAAAAAACTGCGTCTAAAATGGCTGAAACTTTGATGTGTTGCTGTCAAAAGATGCACAACTACATTCCCTGACTTTTATTGATGAGTGCTGCCATCTTCATGTTGAGGTCGGAAACTTTTCAGACCGCCCTCGTAGATTCCTTTAGATAATCAATTTGTTTCACACAATATTGTCTGTGGAACTGCCAACTATAAAGTCGTGTTGGGAGGAGCTTAAATCAAGTGTTTAAAATTCACAAGTCTTATTCTTGGCAGAACTGGATTACTGTATTACCTCATTCGTTTCGCGTTTCTAATCCATAGTCTCTCCCACGGTGTTATCAACATGCCCTTGGCCAATCTTGGCATTGATGTTTCCCCATAATTATTAAGGTTTTATTCTTTTTAACGGTGTTCTTAAGTGCCGTTAGATCTCTCATTACTGTTATTTGTATGTCTGGCTTTCTCTATTTGAATAAGGTTTATGAGATAGGTTCTGATTCTTAGTAGTGCTATTATGTTTGAGTATGATACAAAGTTAATTACTCCTTGATTTACTTTTGATTAACTAAGAATGCGACTCGACTGTAATAATTAAAGACTCACTTTCAGAATGGTATAGGGTTGTTTTTTCTGAGACTATTTTTCTGTCCCTGGCCATCTCACTTGACTGAGTTTTAGCATCTTCCATTTCTTTTGATTACATTGGTCAGTTTACCAAAAAATGTATAGATTCTTCACGTTCTAGGTACCAACCCTTAAGAAAGTGTTATATTTGCTTGTATTTGTCTCTTTATTGCAGGGATTTCGCTATATGACGACCTGGGAAGTCCTGTATTTTGATTTTAAATTTCTTCCTTTGCCGTATCTTAGGTTTTAATTCCCGTGATAAGCATCTTGATATAACTATCCGTGCATTGTCATAATTGATTTCTTGTGAGCTAGTGTGTAATTTTCCTGGCTTTAGACCGCAGTGTTCCAGCCGTGTAGATCGATCAATCCTGACTATCGTCACGAGTTTATGTATTATAAACCTTGGCCTTATGAAAATAGTGATACTGCTGCTGCCCAGCATCATCATCCCCATTCCTGGGTACCCACACTTGGTTGCTCTAAAGGTCAATTCAAATTACCAGAGTAAGCGTCTTGTGAAAACCAGTTGTATGAACCTCCATCGACTATGCTGTTTGGAGTGACCCTCCATAACAAAAGGTACTCCCACCGACATAACCATATACAACCCAAATCAAACAGGTGACAACAACAACTAGGTGCCACTCAGGGATCACTTCTTTTTCGTACATTGTTTAACGTTTATATTTGCAACGATTTTAAATGTTTCCTTTATCTTTAGTCTGAAAGGAAAACAATTGTTTTTTTTTTAGTTCATATTGGGGTGGCCGGTACTAATATACTAAAATTTAAAACATCTAGGGTTTGCATCTTATTGAACTTGTTTGCATAAAAATGAAATAAATACACGTTTTCAGTTGCAGAAACTTTACATAATCTTTCGTTACATTAATGTTTGTAATCTGTATTAATTGTCACTGTAACCGTAATTAAAATTGTGACTATTGTCATTTGTACGTTATATCATTAACTTAACAGCCCGTTATGGTTTTAGAAACGAGATTTAGTTAAATTTTAGCGAAGTGCTGAAATTGTTGAAAGCTTTATGTTAAGTCTAGTTTATTTTGCAAAAAATGTATTTTGAATTGAATTGGAAACATTATTGATACACATTTTATTACTGTTAACTGTCGCATAGTGCACCGTAGATTAACGGTTATAAATTTTTTCTCAAATCTTTACCTGTGCCTTGTAAACCCTAAAAAATAAAGTCAACAGTAACCCTTCTTAGAATATTTCTTTATCAATAAACTACCTGAATTTTGCGCAAGTTCTCACCTATGTAAAATTTCAAATGCCATAACTGTATTTTCTAGCAATTTTCTTTTAGATCGCTTAGTTTATACACTTTTGCAATATATTATTGTTAATCAAGTGGAATAACAAGTTTTGAAGTAATGCAATATTAAGGGTTGGTTTTATGGATTTTGTTCGATATTTTCTTAATTTGATTTATTTGACATTTGGTAATTTCATTTTCGTTAAAACCGTTTGAGTTTTTATATCCGGTAACTGAATAAATAAGCAAGAGCTTTTATATATGGGATATTTTTATGATAAAGATGATCAAATATTGCAAAGTCCGCAAGGTAGCCGGTGATCCGAGGTTTTTAAAGGGAGATATAACGCCTTATAGCTGGGGGGTGGTCGGGTTGAAGGGGTGACGGACCAGCGACCCTCCGTTATCAGCGGCCGGCCAGCTTCGCGAGGTATTACCATACCAACCGGGAATAGCCGGGATAACAGAAACACCCGTTCTTTATACTGTCTAGAAAAATCAACCGACCGTGCTAGTTTAATTATATTCAGGGAGATTTTTCTGCACACATTAAGTACAGTTTAAACAAGAAAAAATGCGAGCATCCGCAAATTAATTTTTTGAATCTGCATAAAAATAAAGTAGTTCTTGACTTTATAACTACTAGAGATCGGACATGGATTAGATTAGATTGAAGTATGTTAGGATCGCTTCGATAAAAATCTTTGTCACTGTTAAAAAGCGCAATTGTGTGTTCACCCACTATCGTATACAATAACCACTTTAACAAATACCGTTTCACCTCAACCGATTAAAAACTATCAATAGAGATTACCTAAACAATCAATTTATATCAATGTCAAAAAGAAAAAAAATAAACTGATCGAGTACGTTTTATACATCAATTCCCCTATTTCGACCCGTGGTCCCTCCATTATAATACGTGTAAACACTCCGCCCGGAGAATTTACTCAAAAAATGTATTTTCAACAAAAAGTAAATATAACAATAGACAGATTACGGATGTCGAAAATGCGTGTTTTGGGGTAAAAAAAACGTAATAAGGGTTTAGATTACACCAGATTCACCCCTCGTTTATTTTGTTCTACTTCATAAACCAACAAGTGAACGAATTTAACAGATTTTTAATGAATTGGTAACAATTTAGATGTCAAATTGCTGAACATTTGTTTACATTCTTTGGTTACATCTTCTTCCAACGACTTCGTCAAGGAAATAATTATTTTGTTTTCGAAATAAACTGATGTTTTAACTATCGTTGAATTATGTATAGATAAGAGTTCGACTTGAGAAAGGAAATAATTACATTTTTCATAACTTGCACACTTCAGTATCTTTCAATAAAGAGTTAAAATAAAATGTTTAACAAAAAACTGCAACAACTGCAAGAAAAGTAGCTACATAGAGAAAATAAGTATATATATTTAACCAGTTTAAAACGTCTCAGACGTTGTCCGATGCCCAACTTCTAACCTCGTCGGTCTTGCAATCTTCGTCTTTTAGGTTTCTTACGCTCATCACCTTTCTTATTCCCTCACTCCACGATTTCCTCGGTTGTCCTCTCTTCTTCTCCTTCTTGGAAACCAGTCCATGATCTTCTTTGGCAATCGTTCGCTGTTCATTCTTTTATGTGCCTATACCAGATTATTTGTTTTTGTTCTATATCTTGAATTATTGTGCCTCAATACCCATCCTTCTTTTTTACCTCATAATTTCTTATTTTATCTCGTCGTGATATTCTTGCAGCTCGTCGCAAAGCTTCCAATTTTCTTTTTACTTGCTTCTGGTCATCCTCCACGTCTCAGATCCATATAGTAGACCACTTTTTTTATAGTTTCGTATATCTGTATTTTTCGCTTTTTTTATTTCCTAGCTCCATTAAGGATTGCAATCATTCTTCGTGCTTGGATATTTCGTGCTTTGATCTCTATTTCATCTGTGCCCTGATTGTCGAATAATATTCCAAGATATTTATACTGGTTATATGCTGTTATAATCCCCTGATTTTCTACTTTAATATCTGTAGTCTCTTCTCCTATACACAAATATTTAGTTTTGTCTAGATTCATATGTAGACGCCACTGTTTATACTCATCTATCAGTTTGCGCGTCATATACTGTAAATCATATTTGTCACCTGCACATCAAAACCTAGTCACATGCAGAGGTCATCGTTTATCTCGATGCCCATTCCTCGACATTTCGTTTTCCATTTTCTTAGAGCATAATGGATATATATTTTAAATAATGTAGGTGAAATACAGCAATCTTGTTTGAGACCTTTGTTAACGAAAAATGGATCGGAGATGTTATTTTCAATTTTATTGACGCTTGTGGATCTTTGTATAAATCTTGTATAGCTTTACTAATGTATGATTAATATTCGTATTCTGAGGACTTCCCATAACTTGACAATAGAAATACTATCGTATGTTTTATGCAAGTCGCTGAACATGATGAGTTGAGATATTAGTGACCATTCTCTTTCTATTATTTGCTTAATACAGAATACGTTGCCTGTGCAGGATCTACCTGCTCGGAAGAAGCTTTGCTCTTCTTCTTCATCGTTTTTGTATTTTTCTTCTAATAAATTTCTATACCATATACTCTACTAAGGGTGCTAGTTACAGATATCCCACGGTAATTAACACATTCCTGTTTGTTCTCTTCTTTATATATGGAACTGATATACGACAGTTTCCATTCTCTTGGGACATCGTGCCCGTTCATAAATTTTTGGAAGAGATATGTGAGTATATTGAATAATTTCAATGTTTCACATTTTAATAATTTAGCATTTACACTTTCTGGTCCGGGAGATCTACCATTTCTTTCACAGATTTATTGTAATCTCTTCTCCTTCTACTATAATTTGCACCTCCGTATTCTCATATTTGTTTCTCGTTTTGTTAGAAGGCTCTTGTAGTGTTGTATCCATTTATTGACTGGAATTGTTTGTATATTTATTATTATTATTTTGCGAGAAAATAAGTAGCTGACAAAAAACTGCTTAAATAGAAGCTTTGGAAACCAAATCGAACACAGCCTTTCTACTTCTACAATTTATGGTAGGGTAATTCGAAGAGAACGACCACCTTTTGTTTTGATTGCAGTTTTTTTTACACAATTGTTTTATTTGAATAAAAACTACAAATTAGAAACATTTTAACTAACTCTACTGATGTCTATTACTAAAAGCTTCCGTTCACCGTTCACTACTCTGCTGTTTCGGTTCAGTACCCAATCGTCTCTCTTTTGTGTAATTTCTCTACAACAAAACTCAATGAATTTCTTCCCAGTCTTCCGGACGTGTTGCTATCATCTCTCAAAGATACTTCCTTCTGATTTGAAAGTACTACTGGATGTTACCTTTTCTTTCAGTAGCCTCTTTCTTGTGCTGTTTATCGTTTAGTTTAATTTTTTTTCTTAATAGTATCTCTGTGTATTTTGCTAGAAGTAATGTGGTTGGGAGATGTAATGGCTCGAGCAAATGCCCCGCCTCGCTTTTTCACATTAAATATTTTTGACATTTGTAGGTGTTGGACTTATTACATCTAACAGTTTCCCGGCGTTATGTTTTTAGGTTAGACCACTTGAGGTGCTGCTATATTTTGCGTTGATAAAACGCATAAGGATGTACCAAATTGTTGCTAGTTATTTTGTAATTTCCAAAGCGAACATCCTGGCTAATCCGAAAACTTTTGCACATCATTGGTGTCTTCGAATATCATTGCGTCAGATCCAGGAACGTATGAGTTCTCTTTAGTGTCGATGTCGTTTGTAATTAGAAATAAACAAAAAGGTTTACATAGCTCAATTATACCTTCTTAAAATAAAAAGCTAACCACATTTTGGCCTAAACTGGGATAACTTCGGGTGAAAAGGGAATAATTCCAGTATCTCGAAAACCAGTATTGTATTTTTGCTGTAGCAGCTTTGTCTCATGATTCTGCCAAAAGTTGACCAAATTGAAGGCTTCCAATGTTTTGTTAATGTGGAATTTCATAAAATGACTACAAAATGCATAATAACATGTTTTAAGTGATTTAAAACTGCTCCATTAAAAGATTGCAATATGACGTATGTCCATCTAAAATTAGGAAAACTTTTTCCACGGTTTTATTGGCATAAATTGGTTTTCAGCGAATACGAACAACAATATGGCATACCTGATAAAAATTTATCATTTTAGATTTTTGTCTTTAAAAATACAATAAGGCTATTACGCTTATTGTTTCCCTTTTCTCTCATGACGTAATTGACGTTACCAATCTTTTGCCTTTGGTGCTATAACTTACCATGGCTTATTATTGAGCTGCAGGTCCGTTTTGGCAACATTAAATTTATTACCCGGTTTATAAAAGAACTTTTTCTTGGTAAGCATAGTTTATACTAATTCAAAGTATTTGGTTACAGTCTCTAGATGCAAGTGGCAATTTATTGATACACCTTCAGCTATACTTGTGCTTAAATCTGGATAACAGATAAGAAAAAGATGTAACCCGTCGTAAATTGCAATTTTAACTGTTTTGTTAACATTTTTTTTTGTAGACATTCTAAAAAGTGCAATAAAACCAGTTCCACTATTCCGTAGCACTTTGCTCTATCTATCCCAAACTCAGAGATAGATGGACTATTCAAATTCTAACTTACAATTGCAATTTATTTGCTTAAAGGTTCAGCTTTGGCTTGGTATCGTTCTGTTGGTAGTACTTTTACTAGTTAGGTTGAGTTGTACGCATTGTTGAAAATAAAATTTTAACCTGATGCCTGAAACCAGAAGGACATAATAGACCAGTCATCATTTATTTAGCCAATATAAAAGATTTCATAAGTAAAATATGTGTCTTACGACATCTTGTGTATAACATGGACACGTGTGAATAGTATAAACTAAGAAAAATGCCAACAGTTAACTGTAACGACTTGTGTGTTAAAGTGCAAAGCGCTATCTAAGCGGTAACTTTAAGGCTTAAAGCCAAATATTAACTTGTACAGAAGCACACACGTAACGAAAGAACACCTGATCTTATAAAAGATTTCTTTTCTCGTTTGTTATCAACAATATCAAACGGTGCACAGTTCAAATTTATAAAAATTTATAACACGCCACATTATCATTATTAGACTCCCCTGCGTTTAATGATATCTCCTCGATTTCAGAGTTAGAAATTTTAGGCAATCGAAGCTAACAGAAAAGTCGTTGAATAGTTTTCTACACCTAAAAGAAAAGAGAAAATATTCAAACCTAACTTACCTTATGTAGAAATTAAAACGGGTTCTGTAGCTAACTCTTGTTATTTTAGAACTACGGCACAATCATCTTCTTAATCAATTTGTTTCTATTGCCAGACATCAGCAAGAGCTTCACATATTTTACACTGTTACAGTTGGAAGAAACGAGAAATCACTTTAAGAAATTGTCTTGTCTGTACAAATCCTGCTACTATTTATCCGACTAAATAAGCGGCTGCCGTCGTATGCAAGGAAGTTTCGAGTCTTGGATTACATTTTAACGGAATCTGATGTAAATATAAAAGTAGCAAATAGATAAATTAACAATAGCACTGGTATAGCAAGAATTCTTGTAGAACTGGGCGGTAAAGTTTTTAAAATGTTAGTGGTTTCTTCTCTACCACAAATTCTAATTTTAGGGGTAGACTTTTAAAAAAAGGAAAAATGGTACTTTTTGGAACAAAAGATGTTATATCGATAACTTCTGTAGGATGTAAGTTACAAATGAGGAAGAAGTAGTTGATAGGTATAAAATATTGCGAAACGGCTGGATGCACTCACCTAGTTAAGCACGTCATAAACAGTATCTCTAGATGTTCAAAGAATAGTATATTAAAGAACTAGTTTCCGAAGACGCATTTTATAAGACGAGTAAATACGAGTCGCTAAAATGCCTTCTGAAACGAATTCTTTATACTATTTTTCTATTTAGGGCTTTTCAGATTGATTTTAAAATAAAATTTCGCGAGTTTTAAATTTAGGAATTTTGAAGTGTAATTGCTAAGTGGTATAATATTTACATTAAACTTTGGTTTATATGCTAGTTTAAGTTTAATTAATACATTTATCATATGTTTCATTTAAAAAAATGAGTGGAAATAAAATAAGTAGATAAATAAATCTACTGAACATTAATTACGATTTAAATTAATGCACACCAAAGGTAATGACATCTTGGACGTTATCAGTGTTACCACCGTTCGGAATAAAATTGTTCTATTTCTATAAAAGAACTCATTTGGTGCTTTTATAACTCTGTAAGCGACCCAAAACAGAAAAACATCAATAAGAGACTTGATTTTGCCTATTTTATTAATTAAAAAGTGATTCTATGTACAAGTTTTGCAAAGATTTTAGATACCTTATATCAGTGCCACTCTAGGCAAGATAAAGAATTGTTAAGTATTTATCATCAATTGATACCAAGTATTTGCAGGTTTTGATAGATGGAAAGTCTAAGAAATACACTGCTGTTAATGTGGCAGTCTGTTTCACTTTAATCGCATGCCATTTAGACTTTATAATTCCACAACAACTTGGCAACGTTTTGTAGATCAGATCTTTGGAGCAGAATTAGAACCTCATGTTTTAGTTTATTTGGGCAACTGAATAGTTGTAACACATTCCTCTGATGAACATCTTTAAATAATTGATATACTTTTCATGCGCTTAACCTGACTTCGTGTTAGTTGAAACAATGGTTAGTTTTATAGGTTACAATTAACGTATTTAACATGTTGAATTTTGTCTTCACGAAGATGCAGAAAAGGTAGAAGCTATGATTCAACTAAATATAATTTAAATAAAAATAAATCGTAAATTAATTCGTATTATCTCTTGGTACTGTAGATTTTTACCAGATTATACAAGTTTAAAGGCTTCGATCACTTAATTACCCAAGAAAAGATAAAAAAATAGAGTGATAGTTGCAAAAAATCGTTTAAGTTTAAAGTTAGTGAGTTGTTCAAATTACGATTTACTTTTTGAACTCCATCCATACTGATACTTTTACAACCAACTACTGAGGAGGACGTAACTATTCCAGAACAGAACGAAAATGCTGATCTGTCTTCTGGATGCTGGAAAAAATAAGACCCTATTTGGAAGGAATATATTGCTGTTGTTGCAGATTATTACTTTTACTATGATTATTACAATTTAAACAGCCGACAGGTCGTTTTGTATCGTAAAACTTTAACAGTACGATTACCAAATTGTGCACATGAGAGGAGTAATTTCTGACTTATTGTCATGATCGACGTTACTCGTATATGATAAAAATTAATTTTACTAATTCATGAAAGTTTTGTTTGATCTTAAACGGTACTTGAATGATTATTGAAATGTGTCGTTCCCAAGAAATACAAGAAGAAAGTTGTACCTGATGCGCAGGTTCCAGCTTTAATAAGACATATAGAAACATTTAAAATGACAGCAGATCTGCTAAACGTTGTAGTGCGTGTGTTGCTCGTAAAGCCGAGAAACCGGTTGTATAGTTGGATTTTAAGAAGTCATGAGAAATGATCTTGGTTGATTTGATGGGTTTATTGCCGAAGTCTAGCAAAGGCCACCAATACATATTAGTGTTGTTAATTATTTCACTACAGCAACAAAAAATAAGCAGTGGCGTAAGATGGAGAGGCATTATGACACAAATTTGGCAACTGGATAATTCTCATCATTAAAATGTCAGAAATAATAATTGTTACATATCTTTTATTTTTGCAAACATTTTCTTCTATGGGTTTTGCTTCCAGTACTTATATATAATTTTCAATTCATGCATGAAAAGTAAACCTCCGACAATTTGATATTTTGACAAAACCTTTAACAGACGAAGTGCCAGTATCAAACTATATAGTTTTGCAGAACTTGAATTTGTAAATATTTTTTTTACAGACTTTCTTTTTGTGTCTTCCGGATTGGCATAATTTTCATCTGCTTGGTGTGACAGTCTTTGTGTGTGCACCATATAACCGAAAAAAACAACCTGTCAAGCTTGTACTATTTTTAAAAAGCACTAGTATTTGAGAAATGTATTTTAACTTTTTGGAATTGGTTTGTGAACTGTAACAAGCATGACAATTACGTGTAAGTCTCACATCTCTAAAATTTAACAATTTTGTTGCTATATCTCAGTGGTTCTTAATTCAAGATTATTAATTATTTTTTAGAAATGGATTGAATTCATCGAATCGCCACTTAGGTATCGATTGGGTTTTCTTTTATAAAATCATTCTTAAAACGGAGGTGTAATAAAAACAACTGCATTTTGTAAGTAGTTTTGTGATTTTGTCTATCCCAACATATGGAAACTTTATCAAAGCTCTCATATTTTCTTGTTTTTTTCTTTTTAATCTCTTTTGTAAAATAACTTTTAATGGGATTTATTGAGCAAGTGGTATCATCATGGTATATAAAAAAATCGAACTATTGTCTGACGGTACAAAACGTTATGGCAACTTGTGAGGTTTTCTCAGTAAAGTTTTGAGGGTTATGATTTCGTATAGTCTGTATGTTTCAGCAACTCCTTAAGAGAGGCATCAAAATTGCATTTTCTAGAATTTCAAAAAAAAAATTCACATGGAAAGACAGTGTTTTTTGTTCAAGTTTATAGATACAAACATCTTTTATAGGTCCTCCAAGAAATGCTAGTGTCACGAAAAAAGATGATATCAAGAAGGATTGTAACCGTCACTGTGTAAATACTTTCTACTGTCACAGTAGGTTGAGGCTTTGGCATTAACTTTATTTCAGTTTATCTTGCTAGGGTGCCTGCAAGTCTTTTAATTTTATGGCTGATTCTGTCACAGTTTGAAATTTTTAAACGCGTCAATACCATAATTTTTGTTCAAAATTGAGTGGGTGAGTCTGCATTTTTTGGACATTGGTTCAAATTTTAAAAAAGTTCTCTTTCTTCAAGTTGATCCTTTTCAGTAAGTAGGAAACCGGGTTGTTGTGACAAAGTGCTGCAGTATCAACTATAGGACCCAAGGTGAGGATAGTTAACCCGTTTTGCCTGCACATTAATCCAAAATTTTTATAAATTATTGACCTTTTTTGAAAACAGATTAATAGCTTTTAGATGAATACTTTATTTTGTTAATGGTTTTGAATAGCTATTTTCCTTCCGACTTTACAGTAGTAAAACAGTTCCCCAAAGTACATTTGTATATCCTATGCCTAGGTCTTGGACGTGTTAGAGGTCTTTTCATATTGGTTACGCATATGGTCCGGGTTGTGCTTAATGGCTATTTGAGTACATTTTCCCAGTCAGTAAAAATTATGGAATACAACTTAGGGCAATTTAGAATAATGTAATATTCATGCACGATTTCACTCTCATAACATAAAGAATGCTTTTCTTCAATAATATCTAATAATCTCTAATATATCTAATAATATCTTCTGTTAATTGATTTTAACCATATTCAGCAAACATTTTGCTTAGGAGAAGCCGAATCCTATACAATGTCATCAAAACAAGAGACTCATTTAAGAATGAATTATGAGTAGTTAAGTCATCTTTTACTACGCTTAACTTTAATACATGCACACGTTCCAGATATTAAGTTCAGGTTTATCCATATTTGAGTTTTAACTGTAAGGTTGGCCGTTTAGTATTAGCACTAGAAGATAGAAGGGGTGAAAGGGATAAGATCAATTATAAATATTTCTTCAATTTTATTTGCTACTGATTTCATTTTACTTCGTATGGTAGTGAAACCTTTTCTTTTTTCTTTGCGAATGTGACGGTTTGGTAAAATAATTAAAAATAAAAATTTTCCATTGAGGATTTTATTTCTTTTACTTAGAGAGTGCATTTCTCTTCCTTGCCGTCTTTTTTAGTAAACTCCTTTCTGGGCAATATGAGACCAGCCCTTGGTTTTGCTATATTGTGTGAGCTTAATCGGCATAGTTTGGAATCAAACCACGGTAGTACAAACAGAAGATGGTAAAACAAATGAGATTAAAATTAAACGCGGAGTGAGACAAGGGTGTGTTCTATCGCCACTCCTGTTTAATGTATACTCACAACAAAAAATGCAGCTTGGGAAGCAACAGAAGGAATAAAAATAAATGGTGAGATCATCAACAACATCCGATACGCTGATGATACTGCGGTGTTGGCTGAAAATATGGAAGACCTACAAAATCTCTTGACAAGAATAAATGAGGAATGTGAGGAAGCAGGACTGAGTATGAATATCAAGAAAACCAAGTTTATGGTCATTAGCAAAGAGCCTGTTGGTCGAGTTCGACTTACAGTAAATAATAAGACAATTGAAAGAGTCTTCAAATACAAGTATCTAGGTTGTTGGATAAACACAGAATTAGATCCGGATGATAAAATAAAAGTAAGAATCAGAAACTGCAAGAAACACATTTATAAAATTCAGAAGTATGCTGTGTAATAAAGGCTTAAATCTGTCAATCCGTATAAAATTTGTAAAGTGCTATGTGTGGTCTATTTTATTGTACGGCGTTGAAGCATGGACCCTAAAGAAAGCTATAATCAAGAAAATCGAAGCATTTGAGATGTGGATATTCAGAAGAATGCTGAAGATACCATGGGTAAAAAAAGTAAGCAATATCGAAGTACTACGCAGAATTGGTAGAGAAAGAGAGCTACTGACTACAATCAAAATGAGAAAAACGTCATATTTTGGGCATATTCTAAGAAATAGTAAATACGATATACCGCAGCTTATAATCAAAGGAAAAATTGAGGGAAAGAAAAGTGTTGGTCGAAAACGATTATCGTGGATGAGAAACATCAGAGCGTGGACTAACATGAGCGTTGAGCAACTGTTCCGAGCTGCCATGGATCGTCAACAATTTCACCAGGTGGTCGCCAACCTCTAATTAGAGATGGCATTAAAGAAGTAGTCGGCATAGTGCCTTTACTTAATGGTTGTTCAAAATTTAAACTTTTCTTTCCACCTAGTTTTTAAAGCATTTTCCTTCTTTGTACATACAAAAAAAACTGAATTTGAATCTCATTTATTTTTTTTCAATAGAATTAATTTCAACGTATTCATAACACAGATTGTCAAGAAAAACCAAGGATCCTAGAGATCATCTCCAAAGAAAACTCATGATACTCAAATAACTTTGAGGGTACATGCAAAGTTTTGTGAACTTGCACGTTTACCTTCATATTCAACTTTTGAAAAAAACAAGTGGCCGTATTTTCAGAAAACTATGGCCTACAGTTGAGTATTGCACCTGTCTTTGGATGTTTCATCATTAAGAGTGTTTTATAAATTGTGAATCACTCTGTAATATGTAATATCGAATGCATGAAGTTCACAGAAATAATTAAGTCTATTGCATTTGAAGTTTAATTTTTAACCACTTAAACTCAAGCAGCCTTTGAATAGTATTTTGCGACACTAAGCACAAAGTTGTGTTGTCTCTTCTTTTTGGTAATTGTTCTATTAGATTATCTCTCTTATTTTGAGGAAAATTGGAGATAGTAACTATATTTTACAATTCTGTTTACATATAATTTTTTTTGGTATTAATTTTTTATTTTTTAATTGTTTTTCTTAATTTAATTTACACCTCTACACTCTCTAATCATATATGTTGCTTTCAATAGTATTTAGAAAACAAATTGAAAGTTATTTTCTTTTACGAAAAAACTAGATTAAAACTAGAAAAATATTTACAAAAAAAAATTAATATAAAACCATTTTAATTTTTTTTTATTTGTTGGACGGAGAGTGGGTGTAACAAGCAGTAATTTTTTCTGATATAAATATTTATATTTTTATAAATTTACATAATTATACATATTTTACCTTAAAATATTAAATTAAGTCTAATAAACTTTTTAAGAATGTATGTATGTTTTATCTCGGTAGAGAATAGTTTCGATCGTCGAAAAATTTGAACAAATTTTTATTAATGCAGCGTTTCATGCATAAATTCATAAATTACCTATCAGATAGATCAATAAGTTTATAATAAATTTATAAGAATGTTTCGAATACCACTATAAATTTAAATTTATGCTTGGCTATCACCATTCGGGTCCACTCGTCCACCCACCCTACAATATGGCATCGCTTTTGATATGGCGATCTTACAACCATAAATTCAAAATTGAACCGAATATAATGCAGGGTTTTCGATCTATAACTTTTCAAGTTCGTAAATGCCCATCTGTCTCACTAGCAATCGATGTCCGAATTTAATATAATTTTATTATTCGCAAACGCTTTGTTATTAAATTCGCAGCTTTCGGACGAAAGAAAATACATGTATAATATTGAGCAAAGGGATTAGGCGTACCCAATCTGTCGAGCTCTGATGCAAACGGATTCTAAGCCTTCGTAATGCTAGGACACAAGTCCTTTTTTTTCCCTTCTAAGTCATGAGTCCTTATTTCAATACCCGTCTCCAGTTCACATCCAAGTATGAAATACGGTTTACTTTTGTTAAATTTTAATGTTGAAGATGCGATGAGATGACTCGTTGGTTTTCTTGTTTACAGTTTCTGACAGGGTAAATATTTTTCTTAAGAAAGTTCACAACATTATTTTTTCTATATAAAGATTTTGTCGTAATAAATTTAAAGGGCCAGTTATATGTACATATTGATTTGGAAATTTCCCCGTCGTTATTTAAGCCACATTTTCATTTACAGTAGGTTTAACAGCTGTGCTGAATGTGTTAGAGCCATATGTAAAATTATTATAATGTGACCGAAATTATGCGAATATAGGGATCGTATACCTGCAAAAGGTTACGCAATTCGTATGCCAAAGAAGAGGATTAACTATACCAATTTATACATTATACCTAGACAGGTAATTCTTTAACCAAATGTATTTTTTACCAACGAATGTATATTTTGACGACTGTGTAATGTGACATTTGAATATTTGAATTTGGGTTAGGTAGGTAGGCCAGTGAGGATACAAAAGGATATATAAAATAAAAGGAAATGTGATAGGCTTTCTAAATGTACGTTTAAAGTATGGCTAAAATAGACTACGTTATTGAGTTCAAAACTTTCGATTTGTTCCGTTAATATAAAGTATATATTTTTTTTAGCACATTACCCATGCCATTTATATTAACGCCTTATAAAATGCCTTTCAATAATATGTACCATATGTTGGCAGGTAAATTCCGACGTAAGGGTTAGACTTTATTGTATTAAAATAAACAACCCTTTAATTTTAATCTAAAGGCTTCCGTCCCGAAGGAAGAAAAGGCCGCAGGTAGATTTTGACCTACTATGGACAAATGAAGTTAAAATAATTTCAGTTGGTGTTCAGACATACACTCAGTCATATCTTAAGTCAAAATCTGTTTAAGTTAGAATGGGGTAGCCGTAATAAACTACTCGAGATAACTATTTGAGTGGTGAGTACTTAAGTTGAAAGCATGCGATTAAATTATTGAATGTTACTGTAGTAATTTCACCTATCAAAATATTTGGTTTTAATTAATTATTGAAAAATATCAATGGAAAATAATGGCTAGATTTAATTTCAAAATGTTTGTTTAATTGTAGATATTTTTATACAACAACAACAAAACCTTAGAGCTTAAATTTAAAACATATTTTAAATTTTTTCTTAAAATAATGCTCAATTAATAATTTTTATATAATTTAGGTGTATATAGTTTTCATTAGAATAAAAATTTTAAACGTTTTCAAAAACCATTAATTAGGTCTATAATTTAAACAATATTGGCTTTTGTCAATAAATTTTGGTTTAATTTTTTTAGCGATAAACTTTTAACATGAGCCTTTTTACAAATTGTACTTAGCGTAAACAAATATTTTTTCCATTTTTAAAGCATTTTTAATTAAAAAGTGACGGACATTATTGTGACTTTATTTCTTTTGGCTATTTTGAATGTGAAATATTGACGAAAGGCAACTGATGTAATTTTTTATACACCAATTTTATTCAAATCATCATGATGTGATCTAGAATATTATTTTGGTAAGAAAAATTCAAATTTTGTTTTTGAAAAGCATTTAAAACTAAACCGTTTTACTTTAGACTATAATAGAAATATGGAATAGAATATAATAGAAAAATTCTGAACTTATAGATAAAATTAAACAACAAAAATTTAATTTAATTAATTAAAATTATAGGTTGCACGAACTATTGGCGCAATATTGTAATAATGTTGGAATTTTGAGAATAAAACCGTGAGAGGTGTAATAGATAACATACACAATTTTTAAAATTTGTTCATAAACAAACTTACGGTAGACCTTAGTGAATTGTTTAAAATTAAATAGAAAAATTTAAATTTAAAAATTAAAAGAACTCAAGAGGCAAGAAATATAGGCTTATTTTTGGCGGAATATTACACCAATAACGTTCCAAAATATGGATTTAGTTAAATTCAGTCAACATAAGATCAACGTAATATGTCTCTAATTAGTTCAATATTGTAATTAATATTGCATAAAAATACATCCACAATTTTTTTAAACATTATTTTGTCAACATGACGGGTACCTTTACTAAATACTTAAAATTAAATAACAAATAATTAATTTTAAATAAAGTTTGCTATCACATACCGGAAATCTTATATTTAACCAACATAGAATCAAAATAATTATTTCTAATTAGTCTAATATAGGTTAGGAATAATTAATATTACAAGAATATTAATCCAACTTGTTACAGGTATTCAATAGTTATTTTTAATATTGTCAAAATTGAGTTTTATGTGCTCATAATTCTTTCTGTTTAAAATTTTCAAAAATCATTTTATCCTGAAATATACTTTTTGTCTCCGACGAATTCTTCGAAATCAATTTTTTTCTAATGTAATCAGAACGGGTATTACAGATAATAAGTAAAATTTCTATAATTCGTTTATTACCAAAGTTATGATGGACACCTTAATAACGAAATATTTATATTAAATAATGAATATTTAACTAAAAAGTTAAAGATTTCAGTGGTCAAAATATTAAATCATAGCTAGTAAATATGATTTTTTATTTTATATTGAACCGATATTGATTAAATGTAGTTAATGTTGATTAATATGCACCCAAACAACTGTTTGTTACATTACACCACTAATTATTTTAAACAATGCATTTATCTGTTTGTAATCATTATTTAGGTATTATAGATAATAAACAAATTTTTAAATTTATTTTGTATACCAAGTCATGACGGATACCTTAATAAAGGATTTCAAATTAAATATCAAACCTTTGATTTAAAAAAATTAGAAATTTTGGGTACTGTTTTGGGCAATATTCCAACATCGGTCAATCTTGCTTTTACTATTAAATATCCAACACATAAAAAAATAAGTGAATCCTTCTAATATTGGTTAAATATTGCACCAACTTATTGGTGTTTTGTTATTGCTTCATTCGTTGTTTCAAATATTGCCAAACTTAATTAACCTATCTGTATATTTTCTCAATATTTTTCCCCAATTTATCTATGTTCTTTATCAAAGTCGTGATAAATACTTTAATAAAAATTAATTGAAAAATATTAATTAAAAAAAAAGTTTCCAGTAGCTAGAAACATTGATTAATTTAAAAAGAGAGTTAAGCGATCCTCCCCTAGGCACAATTATTTGGTATTGATTAATGTTTGGCACAATATTGCATGCATGTTTGATTATTTTATATGCAACCAACATAGAATTAACGTAATCCCTCCAACATAGTACATATACCAATATTAGTTAAATATAATTTGTTGTAATATTTTTATTTTATAGGTATATTTATGCATACATAATTTATTTCATAATTAGTCATCGCCAATGATTTGCCACGATATTGTACTATCTAGAAACAATATCAAAACATTAAAATAATTTTGTTATAAATATGATACCACAATGTTGAAGCAATATTAACAGTCTACATTGAGTCAATTGTATAATATCCACATTGGTGTAGTATTTTTTAAAAATTATATAAATGAAACCGTTTTGCACAGGTTATAATAATACGGTACAATTAAATTTGACAAAATTAAAAGCAACAACAAATATTGGCTAATGATATGCCTAATATTGTATTAACGTTTCAATTTGAGTTCTCATGTACAGGTATTATAGGTAACAGACAAAATAGACTTTAGGTTAAAACGTTGACTCTATAATGATGAGTTTAAAATTATATAACACATTTTAATTTAAAAAAATTAAAGAACTCCAGTAGCAAGAAATATTGGCTCATTGTCGACGGAATATTACACTAATGACGTTAACTTGGATTAACTTTTTTATACTCAATCAATATAGGGTCAATGTAATGTTTCTAATTTATCCAATATTGTAATTAATATTGCATAGTCAAATTAGTCCACCTTAAGTTTCCCTAATTACTTTACTATTTTTTTATGAAATACATACAATTTAGTCATCATGACGGGTACGTTAATTTAATATTTAAAATGAATTAACAAATAATTAATTAAAAAAAAATCCTTAAGTAACAAAACAATATTAGCTAATGTTTGGTGCGACATTAACCAATGTTTGAAAACAGCTTTTTCTGTTTTTATATTCAAGCAGTGAGGATCAATGTAAGGTTTTTAGTTAGTCTAGATAACTAATCACAATTAAATATGTTTAATATTTACACAATAATTTTAATGAACAAATAACAAGCACTATAGATAATTTACTATTTTTTAATTCGTTTGCTAAACATAGTCAAGATGAACACTTTTATTAAATATTTGAACTCACTAAATAATTACTTCAAAAAAGTTCTAATCCTGTTTTACTATTTATATTCCGCTCACATAAAAACATAATGCAAACATTGTAGGGTATTATAAATAATTTAAAAAATTATTTTAATTCGTTGATTACCAAATAGTTTAATAAATCATTTCAAATTAAATAAAAAATCTATAATTTAAAATAAATTATAATCCCAACTAGTTAGAATTATTAGACACTGATTTGCGCAATATTGCACCATTGTGTCAATCTTGATTATAATTTTATACATATCTTGATTATAATTTTATACATATATCACATATAAAAGTTTCTAATTTATTTTAGATAAAGCCTAACAATATTAATTAACTATATTTAATATTGCACCAATATTGAACCAACTTAAGTTTTGTTATTGCTTCAATCGTTACTTTAAATATTGCCTTATGTTAATCTGATCTTAATTTTTTTTTCAATGTAAGCATGACCCGGGTATTATAGATAACAGTTAAGATTCTTATAGTTTTTGTCAAAGTCGTAATAAATACTTAACTATATAACAAATAATTAATTTAAGAAAATCAGTTTCCACTAGCTCGAAGTATTGAAT
Source organism: Abscondita cerata (assembly GCA_030710515.1). Classification (NCBI taxonomy): domain Eukaryota; kingdom Metazoa; phylum Arthropoda; class Insecta; order Coleoptera; family Lampyridae; genus Abscondita; species Abscondita cerata. The sequence goes on from JALBCR010002928.1 coordinate 41,748, forward strand.
AATGCCTGACGCAATATTGCACAAATGTTTAAATTTTAGCTTAACTATTATTATATAGAATAACATAATCAAGTATCTGAACCAATGTTAGTTAAATATAGTCTATATAATTATTCATGTATAATTTGTTTCAGGCATATATTTAATCATTGCCAATGACCTGCCTCGATATTGTACTAATTAGAGCCAAGTGTTTTTGAAATATGTCCAATTATTGGTGCAACATTGCAGTAATATTAAAATTTGACATTGACTCAATTGTCAAATATCCACATTGATGAAGTATTAAAATATTTTAATGTTCCAATTATAACCGATGTTGAGCAACAACAACTTATAGTCTTATTTTTTTATAAAAATTGTTGTCGTCAAATTTGAAAGAAATGTAATACATTTTTACAATTATTTTATTTTTAAGTTCATTTTTGCCTTATGAAATATGAATAAAAATATTATGATATTTTACATTATTTGAAAACTAGATTTTTTTTCTTTCTTTTTAGGTTGTACACAACTTTCTTTATTTAAAAAAATGATTTCTTTCCTGGTTTGAATCTGTGAATTATATAAATAATCTTATTTTTTTCGATAAAATATCACAGAAAATATTTCTTGTAGAATATTACTTATTGTAAAACCGTTTTTTAAATAGTTGCAAAAATTCGGTTTTAGTCTCGATTGACAATGCCATGCCATCGCCAATAGTAAACAGCAGATTTTCAGTCACGTTGTTAACCTAATTTAATTAGAATTGGCAATAATTTTTCAATGTGCTCATACAATAAAATTGGTTCTATACCAATTTGAACAAAATCGAAAATATAAAACTTTTTTCGTTGTTTAGACTATTGTCTTACTTTTATTATTATTATTATTATTATTATTATTATTTTCAAACACCTATTTTCCGAAATTAGTTCTCACCACCGATATTTTTTGTACTGAGAATTTCAACGCATTTTTAACGCACATAAACTAACTATTTTGAAGCATACAATATGTTTAAACATCATATTTCTTTAATTAAGTATTTTAAAAATTAATGTTTCTTTTTTGAATTTTTTGTGTGTTTTATATATATACGGTGTATAAAATGATTCTAAAACTTTAGATATGTACTGGTCACAATTTTTCTGGAACGCAATAGAATGCATGTTACTCATCTCTTCTTCAGTAGTGTAAATTGATAAACAAGAAATTTCTCTTATTTACGTGCGGTAACGATATAATAGTAATATATTTTATCATTATTATATATTTTTCTATTTCTTATGTATTTACAATAGCGTGCTATAATGGAATATATCACACTACACAATTGTGTAGTAGTAGCGTATCAGCTGCTCAGAAACAGAAGAATGTATTTTGTATCATAACTTTTATTTTATATTTATTATTTAACATTTATCAGCAATTTACTCTGAAATTAAAAATAAATATGGATTTGTTCAATATTATAAAAAATAAGTAGAATTTATTGGACTGGCTTTATATTTTACGAATGTCGTCGGCTACTGTCAGTTCATAAGTTGGTTCATGAAATTTTATTTTTTAATTCTTGTGCTGCTGCAGTTAACTTTTGAAACTAATTTTGAGTTGTAATTTTGCTTATTAATTTAAAATTAATTTTAATTTAATTTTCGAAATATTTTAAATCTTGATTTCTTTGGATTTTGTTTAACAAAATTGTTCTAAAAATTATTGATATATTGACTTTAAAAAATATTTTTATTATTTTAACAAAAACTGTATAATTGTGTTTGTATGGAATACTTTCGTTATCACTTTCGAAGTTCTTTGATATTTTCCGCGAAAACAAATTGACACAAAAACACAAAGATAAAGTGGCAATTAAAATATTCATAGTTCCCCAAACATTCTGATAATTTTTAAGTAAATCCAAATCGGAAAATGATCCAATTCTTTCGATGTGAATGTGAAATGTCAACCGTGCAAGCTTTACATCGCCGCAATTTATCAAGAAGACGTTCTTGCTCGTTCAAAGAAAGGAAGAGAGCGACTTTCTTTGCATTGACTTTCAGGAAAGTGCGACGATAAATTACCTCGACGAACTAGCCATTAGTCTATTTGCATCGGTTTCGCGTTTTCCTCTCTGTCCGGGTTTCCGCAGTATCTGTATATACGTCAATCGGTAAAATCTCCACAAAGCTTTTACACTAGCAAAATGGCCGCCTAACCACCCCCTATGACTAATTACTGTCCGAGGGTAAGTCACCCTAACCTGCAAATCTACTGACTATTTTATATTCTGTCGTCGTATCCTACACACACACACACTTACAAAGAGCGGCCATTTTAAAATTCAGTTTTCCTCGATTAAACAATACGATAAAATGCTTAATTAAACCAGAAGATAAACAGTTAATTATTAAAACATATTGTATGGGTAAATTAAATTGTAATCCACCGCAACGAAGGGCTTGAGGAAAATCCAAATTTTTCCAAATTGAAGTATTTTTGTCAACGCATTGTTAAAATAATAAAGTAGTACATCCGTTTAAACTTTGCTGTTTTTAGCTTTAATGTTTCTACTTTCTTTTGTATCTCAAGTAACGTAAAAGAGAATCGAGTTCTCAAAGGATGTTTTCTTTGTTTTTGTTAATAAGTAGGGTAGGATGCGGGACTGTACAAAGAACGGAAACCCCTCATTAAAGTGAAAGCAGAATTGATTCGTAGCTCTACCTTCGATTTTCTCTCATTCCCCTAAAAGCTCGGACCCTGCGCGCGCATTTTGACCGCTGGACACTGATCAATAATAAGAAGATTGCAAAGTAAGCAAAGTTTAGTTCGTCCCTGTTATAGCCACAAAACAAGAGTTTAGCCATACGGAAGGTCCTATCATTCCTGTAATGTAACGAAAACTTTTCAAACCAAAAGCTCAGTGAGCTTACTTTCGCCCTCTGAATTGCTGTGTCCATTGTGCATTGTCTATCTCTATTTTCCGCCTGAGCTTGTCTTGGTTTGAAATGTTTGTGTAAGATGGGGTGACTCAAAGTTTGCAGGGAAGATGTATAATGCCGATTGAGATGATTAGTTTAATGTATAGACCCGTCTTGTCTACGATAATATTGATTTAGGTTTTACTTGTTGTTTTCGAACTTTGGGCTTTTGTTTACCTAAGCCTCAACTTTAACTAAGCCTCATTGAGATTATTGAAATTTACAATTACAATTATTAAATGCAGTCACCGCTTAAACGGTTATTCGGATACAAAACATGATTGATGCTAAGATATTCGTCAAAAAATATATACAATTTAGAAAACATTTTATGTCCGAAGAAAAACTATGCATCAAAAATCTTTCACACAAATGTTAGCGATGATCTGTCATTGTAAAATCTCTAATATTTCAATGTCTGCACCGGCGGTTTATTCAATATTTCACTGGTCTACCATAAGGACCCCTTACATATGTTTATTTGCATATATACTTTCTTTGGAGAAAATATACCCACTCAGCTTTCCACAAAGCGATGCTGCATACATCGTCTGGATATGATGGCCACGAAAGCGTCTGTCAAAAATCTGAGAGGTGCATAATATATAAATTTGTATTTGAAATATGTAACTTAAGTATGACACAATTTTTTCATTACGAACCAAAAACATAGTCATATTTATCAAACGTATAGGTCAATACAATTTTTAGTTTATATCGGATAAGATTTTAGGGAGAAGAAAAATGAACCGCTCATTGATACTTTCAGCTTTAGTGTAGATTCGTCTGACTCAGCACATGTTTCCCTTAATTTTTTACGCTACATATCTTGCCTATTCGGTGGCGTAAAATTCATGTAAGTAATGGATTTGACGTTTTATTATTACTTAACTATAAAAAATTTATATCCAAAATTGATTGTATCAATTAAATTGTCGCGTACACGAAGCGATTTAATCTCGAAAGTTTTACGTTAAAAACGTTTAATTTTATTCTGAGGATTTAATTCCGTTTTATTAGTTTAAGTAAAACTACCACTGATAACAAAGGACTGATTAAACCTTCTCACAATAGTGGACAAAAACGTTGGCAACTAAAATATCTAGTTTGGTAACAGTCAAAAGTTTTGTCCTCAAAATCGTTCTATTAGTTTAACAATTTTTAGAAAGAGATGGGGAGGAGGACTAGTCCAACCCAGACTTGATACCGACAGCCAAGGAAAACGCTCGAGAGCATGATAACAGTGACATGTGACAGCCTGTCCAAGACTTATGAGTTGTAAAGTCCATTGATTCATCAGATTACTTTATTTTTTTTATTTAGATGGCGCATGGCTTAACCAACCGATACTCTTCCAATAACTTATATAATAGTTTCATAAACTTTAATAAATTAAGTCCTTTCATCAGTTACTTGAAAGACAAAAAATACTAGTTAAGGATAAAATCCTTATTTCGAAAAGAGAACTTACATATTTGGATTCACCACACGTTCTTCTGATTTATCAAAGAGTGAAATAGTTGCGAAAATGTTCGTCAAAAATCCAAAATAGCGTATATACATGTTCTCATATTAGCAGTTTTGAAACATCATAATCTGATGAAATGAAAATGAAAATGAATGGGGGTAATTTTTTTAGATTTTTTTGCGCTAAAACAAATGTTACTACCTTCAAACTGCTTCAGCCGGTCAAGTTTTTTTTTAATTATAGCTGAAATGATTATTAGATCAGAATCCAACCAATTGGAAGAAAGATCAGGAGAAGATCCGGTCAGTTAAAGGTAGATCAGAAAACGCAACCAATTAAAGTTCACAAGGAATTCATAAAAAGACGTGTTAAAGCAATTTAAGGTCACTTTCCCCAACTTTCATAAATTATTTTGCAAATTTGTGATCTGTGGTCTTTTTATACAATTTTGCTTAAAAATAATGAGTCATTTTATAACCTTTGTATTTTGTTGTAAGATTTAAAGCTTTCACGGCTGGAGTCATTGTTAAAGTTCAAGTTTCGCCCTGATGAAGCCCCATACGGATATGTGGCAAAAGTTGGCAGCTATGGTTATCTTTGACACGATTCATTCTCCAAAGACGTGTTTGACCATGTTTTGTTGTTTGGTTTGCTGCTTAACTTTAGGTGAACCCTTTGCCAATTTTTTTGAAATTACTAATATACTATAACTTATCTGTTTTTTTATATTTAAGAGCGAGTTTTAGAAAGACAGAAATACATTTTGAAAAATATTTTTTTACAGCCGTTCAGTCCAAAAACAGATCGTTGTAGATTCTATAAAGTAAAATCTGACGTCAAAATTCACAGATATGTTCTAAACAAAAAATAACAATGTGTTGGACCATGAAACTCAAACAAAATACGAATAAACTCACTTCAAACAAAACTTTGCCATAATATACAAAGTGTTTTCTAATTGAATGTCAATATTTAAGAGCGCGATTTTTGAGTCATTTTAAGCAGAAAATTTCATATAAACGTATTTACTAAATATCTTCACTTTGAGGTATATGGTAAAGTTTTCAAAATAAATAATTTATTATTAACATCAGTAATGCCACTCTAAATATTTTAATGAAATGTGGCATAGATGTACTGTGTATCAAGATTTCTTTTCCACCAGTGGCATTCGTACGTAATTTGACCTGCCTATTTTGGCAGACAGTGATTTTTCTTAAAATAAAAATATTCTTGAAATTCCCAATCATTTCTTAGCAAATTTGATCCTTTGATTTTTTCAATCGGTTTAAAATAAAACCGTTTATCTGCATGGTCATTACAATATCGTTAATATGGCAATATTACCACGCAAAGAAATACTGTGGGTCGAACCTAAAAATCAGTAGAGATTTTACCTCGTGTGGTTTTTACCTAAAAACAAAAATCTATTTCTCTGCTTGGTGAACTGATATTGTTGTTATGATCAAGCAGTAGTTTAACAATGCAGAATCTTATTTTTCTCTGTGACTTTCCAGATAATAATAATACCAATAAATATGTGCAACTTCTAGTGTCGTCTCGTTCAAAATTGATGTGCCTTCTGTAGAGAATATAGTTGACAACGCACATTTGTACAATGAGTGAGTTTACACTCTTACTTCTGACGCGCCCCAAAAGGACTAAAACAGCCGTCGAGTGATTCTCGGTGTTTGTTTGTCATTGTACAATCTCTCTCTCTTACTGCAAACTTTCACAACAGTTGGCTATAATAATCAAAAGAATCGACTTATGTAACTACTTTGCACATCTGTCCCGACAAATTAGAATGCTTTTATTTAAAATAAAATTAAAATATATTATGAAAAACAAAATCAAAATAAAAGGCCCATTTCTTAAGATCATGTTAACTAATCTTTCACCAAGTTTTGTTGATAAACACCTCGATTTCATTGACTTCCATTCACTTTCCGTAATCTTGACTGGGTTTTTCTGATTATCCAAAGAGGGGACACCAGACACCAATGACGAATCTATTACGTGGGTCATCGTTGACATGTTTAGGTTTTTGGTAATTTTCTAAACCTTGAAGATTTCGCCAGCAGACTATATTTTTCGACGTGTTATGTTTATTAGACTATACAAGTATACTGTTTATTTTGAACCCGTTTAAACACTCGATTAATCTTACAAAGTTATTAAATAAATAACTTATGTGGAAGTCAAAATTAAAGGACGAAACGTCATGGATTTCGTTGTTTCTTTTGCCACGCCCACCTAGAAAAGGTCTAACAGACTAAACAAATATTTACAGAAAATCAAGCTTACAAACATAACTTTATGAAATTATTATAAAAATTAATTAATTATTTTTGAACTACTTAGTACTTCGTAAATGGTTAGAAAAAAATGGTTTAGACCTTGAAACCATAATATGATTATTCCCAAATTAGAGGAAAGCTGTAGCTGCTAATAACTTTGTAGATTGACGTTCTAGTTGTTCATCACTGATGAGCCTCAATAAAACGAAGCACGTGTGTTAAGGGCCCATTCGTATTTCTAAAATTGTTTGTCTTGTCAAGTTAAACTAATCGTTTTCTTCAATAAATATTGTAATGTCTTTTATGAGGTGAAGATATGAACATTGAATGTTCTTTGGACAGAAAGAGAATAATATGTTACCAAGGATTGCTGGGATGTGGGTTTATTGATTAAGGACAATGGATTTTATTGTGATTTTATTGTAAAAAAAATAATTGGGTGTTGTTGTGGCTTGGTTTCAGTTTAGAATTGGTTTAATCACTTCTGAGGTGATTGTTAGCGGTAAGTTCTTGTGAGAGAGGTTACTTAGTGGTTAGTTGAAGATTGGTAAATAAATTGAAATCCTCGTCTATGATTTGGATTTGGATATACAGTCAATGTCCATACGAATGGCGGTAGTCTTATTCGCCTTCTAATTTTTCCAACTTTTGTAGGTTGGGAAAATCGTTACTGGGTCTTTAAACATAATTGATTTGATGTTTCTTCCGAAGAAACGTGGAAATGGCCATTTCTTTTAAGGCGAGAACGTTACTTACCATGGTTTTCTAAGTTAGTTTTGTTAAGCTTGTTGTTAAGGTTTTTAATTGTTTTATCATTTGTCCTGATGAACGTTTTAGAACAATTAAAATTTATATGTCGGTTCGCTTAAATCGAATATATTTGCATGCCATGTAAAACGCAAAACGAAAGAAAATACATTTTTGATGATAATTTGATTTTTAATGATAAAGTTGAGCTTCTATAACAATGTTATTTTTTAGTATAATTGCTTATCTACATAGAAGACCTTTATCAAATTCTCACATTAATTGGACTATTAAGAGCTACCTAACTTTTCGAAATCGATAGTTTTCAATTTGTTTATTTTTTTTCTTTAAAATAGTTTCAATAAAGTTTCACTATTCAAATGAATCCTTACACACAAAAGACTTGACGCGCTTCGTGAAATGTACGAAGGGTTAGAAATCTTGACCACTAAAGGGTGGTCAGTCAAGCAGACGTATTCTTACTGGTCGCCCTAAGTTACTACCCTAAAACGGAAGTATGACCAGAAGGGACTCCGACACGCGCCTTTAGGGGATTTAAATAACTCCTTATTATGACGTTTACAACTCGTCCTTTAAGTTCAGTTTTAAACGCGAAAGCGTTAAAATAGAAAATTTTATAGCAACGCCACCCCCTACCTACCTATTCCATTGAGAACAAAATTTACACGGTACATACAAAACTAATTTCAGTTTTATAATAAAAATCAATCGATATTATAAATAAGTGTAGCGGAAACATGCGTTAATTTTTAGAAGTCTTCACACGGTGCCTCTAACCCTTGCCTTTTTTTCTGATATCGAATTCGCATTTACCTGCGCAGGTAGAACTGCATAACGTGACGATATGTTCTGTTTTTAGTTGTTAAAAGGGTTGTAAAATATTTCACATCGACACAATGCATCTATCTATCTATTTTTTAGGTACATCGAACGGTAATGGGTTTAACGGTTGCATAATAACTGTGTTTGTAGGTCACAACGGCTTAAACGCAAAACAAAATTTCTTTATTAAATTAATATCTAATGTAATTGTGATTTATGGTCACTTTAAACTAAAATTAATTTTAAGAGCGCCCTCATCTCCATGGAAATAAATAACTAATAAAAATAACAGCGCGACTGCATTTTTTTAAACTGTAAGAATGAAAAATGATTAATAGATATAAAATAAATTTTCAATTCTGTTAGTGCTCGTCCTTTTGTGAAAACTATTGTGGTAACAAAACCAAAACGTATAAGGATTAAGTTTGTAAGTCACTATTAAAAGGGACATTTTTCCCTATTTGACATTTTTGAGTCGTCATTGACTTACAATGCAATTTTAGGATTAATTTATAAAAAGTTTTATTCAATATTGATCCCGATACCCATTTATATGGCATGATTACCTGCCCTCATACATGGTTTAGATTTCCAACAACCGTAAGGGTCACCCAAAAAAACCTTTTACGCTCTGATTTTTTTGCAATGCCAATACAAACATAATAGTTATTGTACAATCGGCTAAGTCACAAGTGACTCGAGTAGGGTTATGTTAACTTGTATAGGGTATTTCTCACAAAAATAAATGTTTTTATTTATTGATTTTTTGCATTAAAATAGCAAATATCCCAGGTGTCCCTCCGTTAATATTTATTAGAATTTAAAGATGCTTCTGTTGAATATTTTAGTTACGGCGATTTAATGCAATTTGGCAGAACCACGCGTGAATCCTGAATGTCCAGTTCGACATACGCCAGGAATTACGAAAGGAATTTGTAATAAGCATTCTAGTTTTGCCCTCTTTGTAAGGTTCTACATATTAACCCGTCGTCGTAGTTGTGGTTTAATGATTTAACACGTGTCACAATATTGCAAAGCCAGCATACAATATTGTAAATTCAAACATTTCAAGAATTGTGTTTTTAATGCAATACGTAAGGATTTTGTGTTAACTGGAAACAGCTTAACCCCGACTTAATAGTTGTTAAACTTGGTAGACTAAACCAATTATCCCACTTATTTATTATAACAAAACGTTTACTGTGTTAAAGACAATTTAATTTGTGATTGGTAATGCAATTAGTTTTCAATTTGATTAAATTTTTTTGTAAAATTTAGTTTTTATGCTAAAATAAATTTTGATCCACAAGTAAAGAACAGTCATTTTATTATAAAAGTTTTAAGGTTATTATTAATTTGGTCTAAGGATTTAAAAATCTTGATTTCAAAATACAGTGAGTTAATTTGAATAATTAATAATTAGTTATTATTTGAATTTTTTATTGTTTAATAGCTTTTCATGCTTTTTAACTACAAAAATAAATTTTTTTATTAGTTTAAATAAATTGAGTTTATTGCTAACAAAGGATTAATTTAATTTAATCCTTACGCCCTTAATAATATAAGGACTTTGCATCTCACCAAAATTTTTTATGGACGATTTCAAGTTTTTTATCTAATTAAAATATACACTATACAAATGAACCGAGGTTTCTTTTCAAATAAAATTATTATTAAAATTTCAGGATTATTATTAATTGGCGCTAAGGATTCAAAAATTTTAAATTCAAAATTTAAATATTTAATAACGCAATTAGTTTTTATTAAAGTTTTTAATGTTTAAATACTTTGGAATTACAAAATAAATTTTGATTCATCATTATTATATTATTATTATATTAATTAGAATATATATTTAATAATGCAATTAGTTTTTATTTGATTTTTTATATTTGATTACTTTTTAAACTGAAAAAATGTTGATTATTTATTATTTTAAGACTTTATTTCTAACAAAAGGATTAAACTTAGTTTTAACACAAGTTTAGAACAATCATTTTATTATGAAAAATTTAGAGTTATTATTAATGCGGGCTAAGGATTCAAAAATATTGATTTCAAAATACATTAGTTAATTTGAATATTTAATAATGTAATTAATTTTATGTTAAATTTTTTATTGTTTAATAGCTTTTTATGCTTTTTAACGACAAAAATAAATTTTAATTTATCATTAGTTTAAATAAATTGAGTTTATTGCTAAAAAAGGATTAAAATTGGTTTAAAAGCAAGGAACGAACAAACATGTGATTATTAAAATTTCAGGATTATTATTAATTGGAATTAGGATTCAAAAATTTTTATTTCAAAATTTAAATATTTAATAACGCAATTAGTTTTTATTTGAGTTTTATGTTTAATTACTTTTTTAAACTGCAAAAAACAAATTTTGATGCATTATTATTTTAATCAAATTGAGTTTATTGCCAACAAAAGGATTCAAATTATTTTTTAACACGCAACAGAAACAGTCATTTATTATTATTATTAATTGCGGATAAATATTTCAAAATCTTGATTTAAAAATCACTAAGTTAATTAAAATATTTAATAATGCAATTAGTTTTTATTTGAATTTTTGTTTAATTACTTTTTAAACTGCAAAATATTTTTGATCAATTATTATTTTAAACAAATTGAGTTTATTGCTAACAAAAAATTAAAATTGGTTGAAAACAAGTAACGAACAACCATTTTATTATTAAGGGTAAAGTATTAATTAGGGGCTAAGGATTCAAAATCTTGATTTTAAAATTATGGTAAATTAATTTTAATGTTTAACGCAATTAGATTTTATTTGAATTCTTTATTGTTTAATTGTTTTTTAAGTTTTCTAGATGTAAAAATAAATTTTGATCTATCATTAGTTTAAATAAATTGAGTTTATTGCTATTAATTGGTGTTAGAGATTCAATAATATTGTTTCAAAATTCAATATTTTAATTTGAATATTTAATGCAATGTTTTTATTTAACTTATATATGTTTAATTGCTCTGTTTAGGATGTTTAACTGTAAAAATAAATTTTGATCTATCATTAGTTTATTATTTTCTAATATTGAGTTATTGTTTCAATTAAAATTTTAAATATTTTTACAATGGGTTTAAAATAACTCAAATTGTTTTTATTTCTAACGCAATTAAGAAACAAATTTAATTGGACATCTATTCCATTGTAGGTGGGTGAGTTGACTATAAGTAGATGATATAGACGGCCATAGTATAAAACCATTACATCCACAAAGCATATTGGAACTTAAAACTGAAATTAATGGTAAAATACTCAAAACTAAAAATATCATAACATATTCAAAATTAAAATCTTTGTTGTTTACTTTTTTAACTACATATCTGGTAAACATTATCAAAAAAGAGCAGTTTTTGTATGTAACAACCTTGTGTATGCTATGCACTGTATCCAGTTTTTTTCTGTGTGTCCTTCATTTTTTTCCACATTCTAAACATTCTTCATCGTTCTCTTTAGCGTAGTCATTCTCCTCTTCATTTTGAATATTAATGTTTCACATTTTCAAAACTTAACAAAGTTTTCTCTTGTGAATAGTCTTCCTTGCCTTTTATGTTAATTTTCTAGTTTATTTTTTTCCTCTATGCTTCTTATAACTAAAATATTTGCGAGCAACGTCAACACAATCTCCAAGGTATCTTGCTTTTTTTTTATTAGTTGGTACAATTTTGGGTGTAGGTTTAATCTTCTATAATAATTTATATGTGAAGTTGATGTACTTTAGTGGAGGAGTAGTTTATTTAACCACCTGGTAACAGCTAGGTTGTGAAACGATTGTCAGAATATTTTTAGTTTGGTTACCAGCAAGTATTTTTGTGAGCTTGGTCTTCATTGGTGTTCTAAACAAGCAGAAGAGAAAATATTTTTGTGGCCGTAAATCCTGATACTGAATTGCCGACAATATCGACTTTTGCCTAACTTTGCACTAGAAATTCAACTCAGTAGTTGACTTCACGGACAGTTTCTTATCCACTTCTTAGGTCTAGTAGTTTCTTAAATTTTAAGTAAGGAATAGTTCGAAAGCATGTCCATCTAGTATTAATGGAGTTTTTTAATTTTTTACTTTAGAAAGGCAGCGTCATCTAGTTCCTTGATACTAGAAAATGACTAGTTCGCCATCTCAGCCCACTTTATGCAATTTAAGATTAAGAACTATAGAAAGTATATTACTATAAATACAGAACTATTTAAGTAATAAGACACACATTATTTTTAATCCATAGGTAGTTTCAGTTTAATCGAGCAGTTAAAAGAAAACACATTATGATTCTCTTTTCATTTTTTGATATATTCAGTGTTTCCACTTGTTCAAAATAGAACTCAGAAATGTGCATTAGGCATGCTTGTAGTTGTAGTAATGCGTCAACAAGTTAAATATTCCAACATACTTACATACATACTGTTAACATAAATAAATTAACGTACAATGTAAATTGAGAGTATTAAAGTAGTAGTACTGCACTATCAACAAGCATCAATTAACAAACTTTTGTTCTTCAAACTGGTCTTAATAGCCAAACATTCGTTCTCATTGTTAGCTTAAGAACAAGTTACTGACAGTAACTTAAAATTTCTTTTTCAAATTATGCAATCTCTGTCTTCCAAAGAATGTGAGAATTCACTACCAACAATTTGTTCATTGCAATTTATTTGTTGAAACAAATAAAGAAGCAAAACATTTTGTGAATAATTGGACCACAAAGTTTTGCAATGAAACATTTGAACGTTTTAATCATTCATTTCTTCTTTTCCAACCAAACTGGGTTAGAAAATTTTATTCGATCAATCCATAAATAATTCTAAATAGCCGAGCTTATAAAGCTTTTATTATTGCTGTAGTGTTATTACAGTCCTTGGTCGCCGACATTAAAAACGCTGCTATCAAATAAATGATTTGTATCAGTTATCTAGTAATTGAAGACAACACCAGAGAACTAGAAATGTATAAATTCTCAAAATTTAAGGTTTTAGTTGAACACGTTTGACCAAGATGTAAAAACAATTTAAAACTCTATTAAAGTACAAAAAAGTAGAGAAATAGTTTTTTTATATTTAGTAGTGGTATATTCTATCTCTCATTGCTCATTTAATGCTCATATATTGAATAATTTTTAGATTAAATTCTAAACTCCATTATCTACAAATTTATCATTCCCTCTAGCTACACTTTCTCCAAGATCTGCTAAGAATGACCTTTCTTTTCTTTTGCCTTTTTTTGTACTTCCAGTTCATTAGAGGTTTGCTCCATTCATCTGCTAATTTTTTTTTCATTTCTTTAATAAATATTCTACATATAGTTTCGATAGATTTATCTGGAGTATGTTTGCTTATTTTGATAGAAACCTTATAATTTTTTACTCTAAATTTTTATTGTTCAAAATTTGCTTAGTAATTCTATTTTTTACGTTAGATTGCCATATTAGACTATTGTCATAATTACAAAGTATCACCACTGCACCATACCAAGAGGTTGTTTTAAAGATAATACAAAAATTTTGTGTGACAATCAAACTTTACCACACGCAAGAATATTTATTAAATCAGGCGCAGTTTGTGATAATGTTCTTTAATTTGTTATGGTGGTGATTGACTTTCTTACTGCCTTCTCAAAAGATTGGCATGATAAAATTATAGAACAATGCACTATTCCTCAATAAAAAATTTTTATTATTGACAATTAATCTGCTTTAGTGTTCAAAAAAATTGACGTAGAGTAGATCTCTAGAGTAAAATAGCTTTCTTTAGATGAATGTCTTCAGGATTACTCTGTTAAGCTTTATTTTAAGATAGACAGACGGTAGGTGTAGTACATGAAATTGTTTCAAGTAGAATTAATTTGTTGAAACCTGTAGTAATTTTTGAAGACTTGCGTTTGAGCTACCTTACACTGATGAGCCTCACAAAAGGTGAAACACGTATATATAAGTGCTTTTCGTAATTCTGTACTGGCTACTGTTTTATTCGGTTGGCAGAATTGATATATTGCGTTAAAAGTGCTCTTAGCTTTTTTTGCAATGTTGAAGAGTTCACAGCCGGCATCTTATTACAGATTTCGACAATTAATTTAATTTGATGATTCTGAGTTTATGAGGTGGCGACATCTCTATCAGTTCCAATACGTCCGAATATGACATTTTTGAAAAGTTTAACAACAAACTACTAATTTTACATTACACTATTGGTAATTTTCAAGAGATGCATTAACATACCATAAATTTCTTTTCTCTTAGTGCCCAGTTATTAACAATACAAAACTCATTGATTATTACACTGTATTAGGAAACCTGTTAAACCGAGATAAATGCATTAAATAGTACACCATTATAGTAAAAACTCACATAATTTTGGCATTGGTCTGATAAAGCGAAACGTTGCTAAATATTAGGACCAGATTTTTTTCCTTTTTTGAGCTTTACATTCAAATTGTAACGGTCTAGACATGCCTCCCTATCTGGACATCTAAAAAATTTAAATAAGTGAAGGTCATCATCAACATCATTATGTTTTGTAACCAAAGAAAATTTGTTCACAGCACATGTGAAGTTTTAACCCCAGTTTAGTTCTCAATAGTTTTGCTCAGAGGACCTTCAGAATTGAAGAAGATTTAATCAGTTTCATTGCGTTATGGTATTGTTTTTGTCTCGTATACTTAGTAACTTCTTCTTTATTGTTACAGTAGCAAATCATCATTTTACCAAAAATTAATCAAATAATTGGAAGGAAAATGGGGAAAGTGTATGGATAGTTCCTAAATACAAAACAGCATTTGAAAATGTAATCAGGAAAAATTATGGAAAATACTAAAATAAATCAAATAAAAAATTATAATTGAAAAACTGAGACTAGATATACAGAAAGTGCAATTAAAAATAAATGGGAGCAGGGGTGTCCGATGAGCTCTTATCTGTTTGCATTATATGTAGTAGATTTTAGAAGTAATTGAGAAAGCAACATAGTGAGTCGTGGTGTGAAAAGGATAAAGTTATAGGTACTGGAGATGTGGTTCACATGGTGATTGTGGTGAGATGATAGAAGTAGTGAAAAGTGATTTTTAGAACAAAAGGATTTAAGATTAAATGTGGAGAAAGGTGGGTACAAAGGTGAAGAAAGAAGTATAAAATAAAAAGAGAATGATTGCGAAGTTCCAGTGAAAATGAGGTATACGAAAATAAATATTGGAGAATGGGAAGATGATATGTAGATTATGTGAAGGATAGGAGAACTGGAGCGTATAATGAGAGGATGAAGAATGAAAGAAGAAGAAACGGGAGGAGAAAGATTCTGCATAAAGGTGGTGGAGGTGAAAAGAAGAGGTAATGAAAGAATAAGAGCAATAATGTAACTGAACGAAGGCCACTGA
>JALBCR010002929.1:0-50000 GCA_030710515.1 Abscondita cerata
GCATTGCTCTCGTTAACGGGGGTCTATAAAAATGTATTAGGTGACCCGACTTGACTTCTCCTATGAATAAAGGGAGACAATAATATATATAGGCAGACAATATTATAAGAAGCTTGACTTCTCCTATGAATATAGGAAGACAATATTATAAGAAGCTCAGCAATTGTTTTTGTAAGAACTTGCATATTCCATATTCAGAAAGAGCGTGTCAAGACTCGCCGATGCCGCGCCGCCCGCCCGCCTAGTTAAAGTCGTGTCTGAACTTGCATGAACTTGTTGGATTTTTCTTTAATATAAATACGAATGCGAATGATAAACATTACTCAGTTGTTTCCGGAATTTCAAAAAGAAAGTGTACCTATATAAGTGTTCACCAGTGACGGAAGTAGTTTTCAGACTTTTGAAAATTAAAGTGAATTGATATTATTGTTTGCCAGTGTTGGAAAAGTAAGTACCTACCTATCTATTTGTTAGCAACTTGTATCTTAAAAAGCCACTTCTATTATGTTTGTTAAATCATTTTAAGATTACTTAACAAACATTTTTTCATATTTACAGGTAAGTAATTGATACGAAACATGGCTGAATCTAAGAAGAAGTGTCGACAGTACAGTGTTGAATATTTGAAATTTGGTTTCTTCCATCAAATACAGACAAGCGATTGCCCATGTGTCTTTTATGCAACAAAGTCTTGAGCAATGACTCTATGAAACCATCGAAGCTGGAAGATCATCTAAGAAGGTGTCATCCTGACAAAATAGGTAAGGATTTGAAATATTTCCAAACATTGAAGGAAAAGTATGAAAAGAGACCCACCGTGCATAGTATGTTCGCTTCAACGTCTGAAAGCAACGACGATGGCTTGCGGGCATCTTACAATATCTCATTACTTATAGCAAAATCTGGGAAACCGCATACCATTGGAGAGGAGTTAATTTTGCCTGCTGTTGAAGAGGTCTTAAAACTGTCCTGCACAAATCTTCATTTGACATACTTAAAAGAATTCCTTTGAGTAACAACACTGTACAAAGACGTATTGATGAAATGAGCTCTGATGTTGAAAGTTTCTTGTGTAATTATCTGCAAACAACTCATTTTTCTATTCAACTGGACGAGTCAACTTTACCTGGCAATGAAGCATTATTATTGGCATATGTTCGATTTATCAAAGGCGAACAAATGTTTGAAGAGTTACTATTCGCGAAAACTTTGAAGACTGACACTAAAGGTGAATCAATTTTTAATGTTCTGAATGATTTTTACGGAAAAATCAATTGCATTCACAAACATTATTTCGGTGGCAACAGATGGAGCTCCTGCCATGGTCGGGCGATATCGTGGGTTTATAAGTCATCTTAAAAGGATTATACCAGAGGTAATTGCAATTCACTGTGTCATCCACCGACAACATCTAGTAGCGAAAAAATTGAGTGATAGATTGCACCAAGCGCTTCAATTTGTGATTAATGCAGTTAACAAAATAAGAAGCAATGCATTAAATAGCGCTTATTTGCACAGTTGTGCGAAGAAAATGATGAGGACTTCCAACGATTGCTGCTACATACCGAAGTACGCTGGTTGTCGAAAGGTGCATGTCTATCAAGATTCTATTTGCTTTTCGACTCTGTTTTAGAGTTTCTGAACACTAAAGATCCTGTTTTAAAGAAAACCTCATGAATTTCAAAGCAGACATTGCGTATTTGACAGATTTGTTCAAAAAATTCAATGACCTCAACCTACAGTTACAAGGGGACAGCCTCAATTTGATAAAAACAAAGAGTGAAATTTCAGCTTTTCTTGGTAAACTGAAACTTATGAAGCAAAATATTGGTCGACGTGAATTTTCCCAGTTTCCAAATTTATCGCAGGTAGAATGCCTCGACGAAGATATTCAGACGTATGTTCAACATTTGATTGCCCTGTATGATGATTTTAAAATCAGATTTGAAGACATTCTGTCGATGGATATACCACCATGGATAATAAATCCATATGATGAAACTGAAGTGGAAAATGTGGTACTGCAAGAAGAGCTACTCGAGCTTAGCACTAATGAGGAGCTCAAAGTAGCATTCAAAAGAGGGTATCAATCATTTTGGCTGCAGGCACAAATACCTGAAAATATCCAGGACTGTGGGGAATTGTGCAAAAATTTCTCATAGCGTTTCCTTCGTCATATCTTGTCGAACGCAGTTTTAGTGCCGTAACAAACTTGTTGACAAAAAAAACGGAGCAGATTAAATATTACAGAGCGAGGAGATTTACGGTTATACTTAACTAAACTCAAGCCAAATATTGATAATTTGCTGTCAATTCACCAAGTATCCCTCCCATTAAAATTATAACTTTTATCTCAGATTACAATGGTAATCTGAGATAAAAGATAACATCACAATTAATGATTATTATTTTAAAAACAGTCGCAATATAATCGAAAGTTTTGATTATATTGCGACTGTTTTAAAATAATAATCATTATTAGTTTTGATGTTAAATTTTGATTCTACTAAGACTGTTATAACAACATAATTAAAAGTGTAGTAATTTTTGTGTTTGAATAAATAGCTACAAAACAAGAAAATATTTATTTTACTTTTACCACTCCGAAGTGGGAGATTATTGGTTTCTTGTACTGTGAGTCAATCTTAGAATACAAAAAGTAAAGTAGGAATCCAACTGTTGGATGAAGACGCTTTTAGACTGGCTTTGAAACTTAGCTTGAATGACAATACTCACAGCATAATCAAAGCAATATAAATTCTCACCTTTTTTTTCGAAAACTTTCAACTCATAGTTGATTGAAAAATAGCCACAACACAGATTTACATAGACATATACTTTTTCGGGTTTTGGAAGTAAGTTAGTAAATGTAATAGCTGCAGGGGTCCACCAGATCCAGCAAAATGTTTAAAGTGGTCTATGAGAAAAAAAGTATGGGAACCTCTGGTATAACCGCTTATCAGTTAGATACATTAAACTATTGTTAGCCGTTACTGAAATGTTTCATTCCATTCTACAAATTGTTTCGCGGTGCACATTACCTACATAAATCTGGATTTTTTCTTACAACGTATCTAATTTTTACTCCTCATATTAATATCAGAAAAAACCGCCGTTCAGATTTTTATAAAATGTTTTATTTATAATAGTGAAGAAATTATTAGTTATTAGGCATAATCTATCAACCCGAAAGTACCATTAACCTACATAGATTTTCGAAATCTTAGAATATTTACAAAAATATTTTTTCGCACATTTTTTTCAAATAAAGGTTATTTATAACTCGATAATACAACTTTTGTTTAAACTATTTTTAACCCGATAAGCAATTCTGAGATACGATTACCACGTGACAATAAATTTTGTAACAATCCACCAATTTTAATTATACAATTGCGCGAACCTCGTTTTGACGTTGTAGGACGTTTAATTTATTTTTCGAACAAATTCTTTTATTGTCACACACTTTCGATACTCTTTACACGTTGGTTAGTATAAGAACGATGTGGGAGTTTTGCGGAAAACGCTTGTTTTTATTTTGACCTTTACATATACTAAAAACTAAATTGAAATAAGTTTACAATAAAAAATCCAATGTGAAACTTTTTCAACCAATACTGCAATTAAAACCCTTAGGTTTAACATAATTAAAAAAATTATGTGCTACAAATTCAAAATCAAAACCGATACGTTTTACAAAAAATCGTTCAAATAAAGTTCTAGAAAATGTAATTTTACATCTTCTATTAGACAATTTGCCTTTTGACACATCGATTATACCCAAAATATAACAAAATTTATATTTTTTTATAACAAGCATGATTTTTGTAACGAAAACCATGTTTCGTAACATATTAGATACCTTCAAGATTATTTCTAATGTTGAAAAAAATTAAATGGAATTAAAACTATTTTAAATTCATCCCGTGTTGCCGGTGTTACTATCGTTATTGTTTCCATTGTATATTTCAAAAGTACATAATAAGTGACGACAAGAGTTATTTTGTAACCACTGACAAAAGTAAAGAAGTTTCGATCAAAATTTGAAAACTGGTTGATTTTGAAATTTACTTTGATTAAGAAAAATGTCACTTTATATGTCAAAATTTAAAAAAACTCACAGTAACACGTTGCATAAAAATTGTATATGTTTTGGCCATATACTTGAGTTTTATATTTTTACAGAGATTTAAAATAGACTATCAATCCAGATACATTAATGACCTTTTTCTCACTTGGTTTTTCTTACAACAATGCCAAAAAAATTTACATTCTGCTTTATACATTTTTCTCCAAAATTTATTGTATAAGATGAGAAGTAATGCGACGGGTTCAAAATTTAACATTCTTGCTATTTTATTGAAACTTGGTACTTTAAGGTTTTATTAAACCCTCAGATTTGGTAGAATGTGGCATTTTAGTTTTTGCAGTAGGTACATTTTCAAAAAGGTATCTCTTAACTTAAAGTTCTTTTTTGTTTAAAATTTTGCTTCACATCTTATAACATAATCTGTGAGGGTTTTGCCAAGGTTTTAAAATCAAATATATGCACAATAATATTCGATTTAAAAAATAAAGTTTTTTATTTAATTATACATATTATACATTGAATTTATTATCTAACTTTTTCTAGAAATTATTGTTTTTTTTTTATTGTTTTCAGGTAACGAGGTTACCTTTATGTTTATAATATCTTTAAAAATATTAATTATACAATACAAGTTATTGAAATTTTTACATACAACTATTATTTGAACAATTTCTTTGAATAAAATCCACGATCACAATACATATGGAACGATACCGTGTACCGCAGTTGCCCAAATTGTAACACCACATACAACACCGGCATGTTGTGCTCCATCATTAATTTTAGCAAATTCTAGCTTTAATAATGATTTAATTCAATTATTATTTGGGTTAAAATAATATTAAAGTTTACCACGTGTTCTGAACCAATAAGCTTTGCGTGTTCTTTATATCATGAAGGTAGCGGTGCGATTGAAAATCAAAGATGCATTTAGATACTGACGTGATTCATTAAATATTGTTCTTAGAGTTAATGTTTTGTTAAGCAGCTGTATTGACACAAGTTGGTTTAAGTCTTCGCGGCCTGTTTGTGAACTAGTACCGTCTAGATTCTGGTCGTCGCCGATTGGAATTTCTTCACAACGTCTATATTCAACATCAGAGATGTAAGAACCTCTGAAAAAGAACGATATGAAGAAATTACAATGAAGGACGGTCTGTAGACCCGAATCTAGACAACACTAATTCATACAAAGTATTGACAGAGGAACTAAATTTTATTGAATCTTTAAGAATATTAATTACCTACAGAGAAAAAGAAAGGAAAGATAAATAGTTGCAACGCATAATACTGTCCAATTCTGGATAATACTTTACCGCACTGATACCTAATAAAACCCTTGGAACATCAACTTCTGTTGATCCATACTAATCGAAATAGCTGTCTTACACATACTATAATACTAACTGTATTGACATAAAATAAACTTCTATCTGTAGGACACCTACATATGTAAGATGAGAGTATTATGTGTAAGTACAAGTTAACCTAAAATTTAATAAGAACGTTTTTATGAAAAGGTATTTGCTTCTGCTTAGTTTATGTTGCCTTTATACAATATGATAACGACTGAAAATTCAATAGAATTAAAGAACATAAATGTAAATGTTAATTATTTACAAACGCAAAATATAATTTACGTTCGGGGGAAGATTACACACTCTACATTTTCTCCCTCTCTTTAAATTGAACAAAATGCTGTAACGTAAAGCGTATAGAACATTTCATGGCATTAGTGATTTCAATCCATTTTTCCATTCCATTTTGTAGTAAAAAACACACAGTATAAAAAAGTAAAACAAAAGTTATTGTAAATTACATTTTCTATAACTTATATTTGAATTTTTTTTAAAACGTGTCGGTTGCAATGTAGAGTTTTATATATTCGACAACTTTGATTTAAACGTTATTTTCCGAAAAGATCTATAACCGTTGAAACTATTCATTTTGTCTATTCTATTTAGAACTCCTTATATGGGATACATAATTTCGTCTATTACGACTTTTCCTATACTAAGCAACAAATTTTTAAATATCAATTAAAGTATTTTAAGCATTACTTATCGTTAGAAGTATTGAGATGCTACAATATGCCTAAAACGTACTTTTCCTATATTGAATGGCAAAATTCGAGAGATGAAAATTTTTCACCATAACTCATCAATTTCTTTCTATAGAGCTCGGTAGTACCTCAATAGTACTAACGAACACTATTGATGATCAAAAAGCATTAATCGGTATTTAAAAAATTGTTGTAATTATTAGAACATTTTACTGGAAAAACTTCTAAGTCTAATAGACGAAATTTTTCAAGCCAAAAGTACTCCAAAAAAAGAGTAAACAAACCCCTTTTTGCAAAAAAGTGTTGCCCCAAACGTTGGATAGGAATAATACTCAAGGGCGTTGTTATTGGCACCAAAACGAACACTTTGTGCCGGGTCGCTAAGCTCTAACCGATATTTTTGCATATCGTCTTTTTTTCACTTACTTAACTTCACTAAGTATATGCCCAAAATTTAATTAGATCTGCGGAACTATAAATAATGTCCATGTACAAAGTTTCATAAAAATCGGACGGGTGGTTTTTTTGATATTTTGTTTACGGTCGGCCATCGGACATAAAATTTTTTTCAAATAATTTACTAACTCTAATTCGTCTGAAAAAGTAAAAAAAAGGGTTGTTAAAATTTTCGGTTTGGAAACCGTCCGCGTAACTCTCCATCTTATTTCATAAAATTGGAGTAAAAAACCGATACTTAAACAGTTCCAGCAGAATTTTGAAACTTCCAACAAGTCATAAAATTTTTGATCGGAAATGTTTACTATAATTTTTCGGTTTTCCCACTTTTTCAATTTTATTTTAGTGTAATGTGAAATGCTGTTCTAGGAATACTATCTAACTTCTTCTAAATGTAAGAAATTTTAAATAAATATGAGTTCGTTCTAATAGAATAAAGATCACACGGCATGAAGATTACATTGCAACACAAAAATTGCTTAAAATCTTCGTAGAATTTTTTATTAAACCATTTTAGTAGCATATAGGTAATACGTGATACATTCCCTAATAAAATAAATCTAATAGAAATTGGTTAAAAATAACAGCATATAGTTAAAACGGGCACAAAAGCCGTTGTTTTAAAGTCGCTGGGAAGAGGTGGAGTATGCATTACGTAGTTTACACATTCGGCGTCTTTCAATGAGCATAGTCAAAACAAACCGTGAGACCGCCAGTCGAATGTGGGTTTTTATCAACGTTTCTTAGTATTATTACGTCAGCGATTAAGGTCATTATACTTATTTGAGTTTTCGATATTACATCCCTTACTCGACAGGACTTTATTTTATAATGATTTTATTATCGCCAAAGTCAAATTTACTTCGTATAAATTGCAGCTGATAAAAAAAGAAATAAGTATCAGTGAAAATTGTAATTGAAAAAAAATTGTGTTCATTCAACGTGTATATTTATTTGCAGGGTATACTAAATTGGAAACACGTTTCCTCCCTCTAAAACAGAATAAAAGCAGTTCTTGCTTAGTAACTAAAATAATAAAACTTTCTTGAATAATTAAATTTACTTTATTAATCAAATATGAAAAGAATGTTAAAACGAGTAACTTAATTGTTGAGAGAAAATAGGACAGAAATAGATTCATTATTTCTTACGGAATAGTTTTACTTGCGATATTAGATTGTAAAGCCTGAAGCTGAAACTCCCATGCAACGCAATTGTTGAAGGTCGATTCTCTATTCTATTGTATGTCTGTTTTTATCTTTACCGATGTAATTTAGGTCGGTGGAGATTGTCCAACAAAACGCATTAAATAAGATGAGGTGTTGTATTGCGACGGTTTCCAAACCAGACATTTTCTACTGTTTCCGACGAATTAGATTAATAAGCAAAAAAATGTTTTGAAACCATTAATAATAAGTAGATAGTTCATATTCGCTACAGTATTCCACACCTTAAATATAGAATGGAAAAATTTGTTGTACAACACAAATGATTTTTAAATTGATCTTTACAACTTCTTACTTTTTCAAATTCAGAATTTTTGAAATAGGTTATTTATTGATATTTAATAAACAAAAGTAAGCTCTTTTGTAATCTAGTGGACAACTAAAATTCAATAAAAGTTCAACAAAAAATGATATGAGCGAAACATTGTAAATATGTACTTTAACCAATTAAAAGTTATTACTAGTTTTCAGTTTTTTCTCGTGGATTTTTTCCCGAAGGGTTTTTTCCGAAGATTTTTTCCACTAGATCTTTTTTCCTATGGTCCTTGGATTTTTTCTTGGGTTATTTTTCCGCTCACCTTTAGAAGAGTTGGAGGTTTGATTAGATTTTTATAGATAATTTCGACATATTAAAGAATACTTTCCCAATGCATATACATTGTAGAGAATTAAATTATATAAAATTTGTAATTGAACTATTTTATATATTTACAAGTCAAATTTTATTTTACACTTTTACGCGCAAACAATTACAGTACAACAATAAATTGTATGTGAGGGAAACAATTTGAATATGCACTTTAACCATTTATTAATAGTTTTCAGATTGTTTCCGTGGTTTTTTCACGAGGATTCGAAAAATATGTTCACAAAGTTTAAATGCTTCTATAGTTCACTTTCTTTCCTGGACTGTTGGAGCACACTGCCCAGGGGTTTCTATTTTTCTGCTGTCTACTGAAAACATCTAATTTAGAAGATTGGTTTTGTATTATTTAACCTTTCTTTGTTCCTCATCTATATTGACTGTAGGTTGTTTTCTTCGAAGTTAATGTAGTTGGTTTAAAATTTCTAATAATTCTTAGGTAGTTTTCATTCTTGCTGCTGTTAAATGCATTTCAACATTTGGCGGGAAATGTTGTTTCAATACCAACACAGATTTCTCTTCTGATATCGATGCTTTATTCGCCGAAAATTAGAAAAATCTTCATATACCGGGCTATAACGTCCTTGTTTCATAAACGGGCCTTCTTATTCTATTGTGAATTCATAGGACTAGAATTCTTGTACAAAGTCTTCCTTAAATTTTCTGTAACTTCTCCGGTGACTCTTCTGAACACTAGACACTAGACTTTCACATTTCCTTACAAGTTCTCATATTACTCATGTAGGTTTCCAATGATTTCCATTCATTAGATGGACGGTTCAGAAGTTTTTTTTAAACTTAGCACTTAGCTTGATTTTGCTGAACGGTTACGAGATCGAGTTTCTTAGGTTTGTTTTCCATTTTATCTATTTTTTCTTCAATTTTTTTTACTTGGTTGTAGGTATAACTCCTTAGATTTTTATTCCATGAGACCAAATTTTCTTTCTTCAATTTCTGATTGTCTTGTTTTCTTGCAAAACAAATGTTTTTGGCTCTCAAAGTCATATATTTTGAGTCAATTAGTAAAACAAAATCTAATGTTCGTCTCTACTTCTCTATTATTAATTCTATTAATTCTTTATCCTAATTAGCTTTTAATTTCACCTGCCTATACCTTAACATAATTTAAGATATCCATTAACTTTCAGTTATTTATTTTAACGAAGTTAATTTGAGTTCCTCATTTTGCTGTTTAGTTTTACTACTTTGTTTTTCAACAATGTACCGACCGAAAATGATTAGTCAATGTCAATGACAACGCATTTTAGAGATTAGAACAAATAAAATACGCATTATTTAAATAATCATTTATTTATAAAAATGAAAAAAACAATAATTGAATATCAAACGTTGACCATTGCTTAAGCTAGAAACCTCATATTTCTCTGTATTAGTCAGCTTGGTGCAATCATCGTTTCCAGCATCTACTTCAACATTTCCTCCTTCTAATTTAGGCATTTGGTTACCAAACACCCTTCTAGTAATCTTTACCTTTCTTCGACTGATTCTACTATACAATAACCATCGTTTATTGATTATTGATTATACAACGTTTGAAATTTTTAAGTAACGGCATTTTTGAAAAATTTAAAGAAAACTCTTATACCGATATCTCCTTCAAAGGGCTACAGCTCACTTAGAAAGTATTTTCGGATTAAGGTAATTTGAGTTAAATCGACATAAATTAACCTCTAGTATATGTAGTTTCCGTTTGGCAGAAGAGTTTCTGGACGCCTTGTGTAAGACTCTTTCGATTTCTTCTCGGGTCAGGAAGGTTAGATTTTTACTTCGATAACCAACATTCAGGTTTTTTAAATACGGAATAACAGCATCAAACTTCCCAATATCTATGTTTTCTTTGGTCTTCAGGGTAGCTTTTAGCATTGAATATTCTGGCCATAAAGAAGATGACGACAATTTTGCGACTGTAAACGTAATATGAACTTTATGAGTTTTCAAAATAAGTGCTACGCAACTTCGAAGGTAAATACCTAACATTATAACAAGAAACGTCGAAATCACATTTTCGGTTACTTCCTGAAGTGTTTTACTCCACATCTTATGAAACAAAATGGAGAGTTATGCGACGGTTTCCAAACCGAAAATTTTAACACTCTTTTTTCACTTTTTCCGGCGAATTAGAGTTAGTACGTTATAATGAAGCAAAAAAAATTATGTCCGATGACCGATCGTCCGTATGTAAACAAGATATCAAGAAAAGCACCTTACATTGATCTTATTTATAATTTCTCAGATCTGATTAGATTTTGAGCTAATTCTATGTAACAAAAGGCTCGTTAACCTACACAGATTTTCGAATTTTTAAAATTTTTTAAAGAAATATTTATTTTACTTATTTTTGTTTCGAATAAAAGTTATATAAATAATAAAATAAATAAAACTATTTTTGATGCGATATAACAATCACGTGACAATAATTGTTGTAACAATATCTCCACCAATATCAATTTTACAAATCAAGATGAGGAGAAAAGTTGTTGGAAATTCTATTGCCTATAGCTTTTGTTTGAACCATTTTTCTAAAACGCAATTTTATTTTTGCATATCAGAGCGGTGTAGCGTTCGGTGGTAAACTCTTGTTTATTCTTCCAATATTGAAAAGAAACATAAACTTTTCATATGCCCTTTTAGACTTGGTATGTAACAAATCACTATCGTCATTTTGGCTTCTGCAAATTGATACATCGGTTTGTTGTATTGCTATCTTGATATACACAAAGTTGCAGAACTATATTCAATAATTTTTTCCGGAAAAAATTTCTCGATTAACCCTATTCTCCGTTGATTGCCGAAATATGACTTCTGCAAGATGACTTCTTGCTTATATGACTTCATAGGAATCTTATGAGAAAAATCGCCACCATAGTCAAAGGCTTCACATTTTTGTAGCCAGTTCATCGTCGGTATTTATTGAATCTCTTAGATGTAGATACAACGTTAATAGTTCTTTGTCCAACAAGTGAGGAAAGCGATTGTTTTTTCCACTTGAGCTCGAGTTGCCTCACGAGCGTAGCGAGTGAGTAAGATTCCCTAAAAAACAACGTAATGAAAGAAAACTATTTATCGTAAGCGTAACTTATTAGAGGATTCCCTCACAACTTCGTAGGTAAAAGCAAAGTCAACAATATGTGGGTCACAATAGTCTCGCCACAGTATTTATTCTGTAGTCTCAACCTCAATCTCAAAACCAATTTTCCTCACCATTTGTAGAAAATATACGTCATTTTTCTAAGTATGTCGTGGAAAAAAAAATATATATAAATAGTAAAAATTTTTATCGTTCCAACTTGGATAGTTATAAATCCAAAAGACATCTAAATTTAGTGCAAATTATAAATCCTTTTTTCAATAAATTATTGTTTTCATATTACTGTATGATATGCCTTTATTATAACTTAAAATCACAATAAGTAACCGAATTATTTTATAAATTAACACTTCAAATTGCTAAGTATTTACTTTCTCACGAATTCTACAACCTTTTAGAATTAAGAAAAAGTGTCCATCGTGTTTTATGACAGTATAATAATCCTTTTGTAGGTATAAATTTTATTTTAAAATCCATTTGTGTAACTACCGACAATGGCAACCGTCTTGGAGATAACATTTTGGTAGTGTCATTGACATACTTTTAAAGGCCAATTTCAAAAGAATCGGTGTTTTTTAAATTTCTTATAATCCGTATTTTCAGAACATAAAATGTTTTCGTTCTAATTTTAATTATATATAAATTTTTATAAGAAAAATGCCAACAGTTAATTGTAACGACATGTGTGCGTTTAACGTGCATATCGCTATCTAAGCAACAGCTTTAATACTTGAAACGCACGTGTGTCGATAAAGCCAAGTAAAAACTTGTACAGAAGCATAACACAGTAAACCATTAATTGAGAAGTTATTTCTTCACTTCCACTAAAAAAGGGTCCAGACGTTTTACCATCTGGCACAATTAAACGTATAATACATATTGGAAGATCCAACAACTGAAATATAAACAAAAATGAAAGTAGTAGTAGTAAGTAATTTCTTTATTATAAATTAGTGTAATAATCAATGGTGTGTAAGCATTACACGTCCGGTTTATTAGCATACGTTCGTAGAAACCCTAAAACCGCAATTATAGTGAGTTGATAAAAAATAAAACAGATTCGACGATTGTGCTTTTAGATACATGGATTTTTTTGAATGGAATTTGTGCGGATTATTACTTATTACATACATGTACATTATTCTGAAATAACGTTTTTGAAGATTGTATAAGCGTAAGAAAGTGATGCTTCCATAAAATTAATACATTTTAGAAAAAATGTCCGAGAAACTTGTTAAAAACGCATATGTCTACAATTTGGTTTTCAAAGGTGTTTAATCTAAATTTATCAGAATTTAAACCAACAAAAGTTATGTTAATGAATAATGTGATAAGTGTACGTTGAGTTACTGTAATTGAGATTTTTACATGACAGGCAGTTACGATGCATGTCTGTTTGTCATTAAACACTTGATCTTTTTCTTAATCTTAATTAATTAGTACTTTTGAAAGTTCTATTTTATATGCACATTTTATACTGTTTATGTTATGACATCATTGTTATTGCAGGTGCTTAATTTATTTCATATGGAATATTTTTATTTCACTGCCATTTGAGACGTTTGTTATTGTAAGAACTGCGCATGTTTACATTGTAAATCCCTTCCAAAAAAAGTAACACCTCAACACAATAATGACAAAAATCGAACATTTTTGGATTTATCTAACTGCAAACAAGTACAAAAAGAAGTAACTTGTTATCAAAATAAGAAACAGTTATAACTTACAGTTAATAATATATCATAAGGCGATTGATTGATGTTTGTCTGACGCACTAAATTGAGTACGTCCTGCGTTTTTCAATTGTCTGCCTTTTATTTTGTTCGCCACAGTTTTATGAATGTAAAATATAGATTTAAAACCAAAGTGTAACTCAACATCTATAATGAGGTTATGATTATGTACCAAAGTTATGTTAACGATTCTCCGCAGAGGGCGCAGATAGGCGCAAAATTTAAAATGTGCACGGTCCATACAGGCGTAACTACGTTTAACTTTAAATCTGTATAATTACATGTTATCGGTATTGCAGAAACCTGCAAAAATAGATCATACTAATGGTGACATACGTTTATAAAAATTAATGCAGGCAGTCATTCAGAATGAGTCATACGCATCCTTATATGATTTTAACTATATCTTGTTTATTAATTTAAATACCCAGAAACTTAATTGGTAAAATGCAACTTGGCGTGAAGGAGTTGAACCAACACCACTGTGTATAGGTGGTGTTGGTTGAACGTCATTTGAAACAAATGAAATTGTTTCAAAATCGCTATATCCGTGCGTCTTTTAGTTCGACATAATTCGTTAAAACGTCTTAAAATCTAAAATAACTTTTTTAATTCATATTTGGCACAATTTTAACGTCCATAAGGTAAGAAATCTTTAGATACAAATACGTATCGCATTTTCCGTTTAAGAACGTCAATAAACTTAAAAAAAATTTCGAAATGTGTAGGTTAACGAAGCTTGGAAATATGAATAAACAAGAAAATGGAGAAACCAGATATTACATCCGGTGGTACACTCATTCTAAATGCATGACATCTGTGTTATGTTCTTTAATGGAACATCAAAGTTTAGTAGATGTTGCTATTTGTTGTGGAAGAAATACAATACATGCCCACAAATGCGTCCTTGCTGCTAACAGTCAATACTTTCGCGTAAGTTCAACATACATACATGCAATATTTATCAACTTTTTAGGAACAACTCGAGAAGAATTTAGGAACCGAACAAATTTTAATTACGGGAATTGATTTTTCCGTCGTAAAAACGATCATCGACTATATGTATTGTGGAGTTATTCGAATTTTACAAAAGAACTTAAAATACATGATCGCCGCTGCCAAGTTTTTTCAACTCAGGGGCTCCAAGTTTTAGTCAGTGATAAACCCGACCTTCGGTACGAAGCAGGTACAACATTTTCTTTTTAACACAATGACATTGCGTAATTGTATAAATTTTAGATTTAATACACATACCCCATCCAGTATTTTTAACGAATAAACCCAAGTATCCAAATTCGTACAGACCATTAAGCGCTTCCGCATCCGAAACCTTCAACGCATTTAAAAATCCCGTCGTCAACGATGCATACATGCAAAGAAAAATTAAACGCAAGTTTGTTAGAACCGATGCGGAAAAAGCTTGCGCCAAACAAGCTGCGGCCAGTCGTTTGGCGCTAGAAGCATTACAAAGAGAAATTGCTTCTACGCCACAAGTCAGTTCGTTTGTAATTGAAGAATCTTGCACCGAAACGACCCTCGAAAATTTCATACCACATACTGAAGAAACCTACATTGAAAATTTAGATCAGATCGACAATGTGCCTCAGCTGCAAGTCGTTAATTTTGATGATTTAAACAATCCTGTCGTGAACATAAATCTTGCAAAAACCGACCCGGCCAACAACATGTTGGAGTTTGGTATCCAAGCAAACTCTACCAAAGATAAATTGAAGCTTATTCTCGGCACCGATATTCCCGCTAATGTTAAAATTATGTTTAGGACAAGCGAGGGACATTTCGTAAACGTAACCGTCGACGTACTTCAAAATTTATCTGGAGAATCTTTGCAATACCAGATTGTAGACGAAAATGGACCAGTGGGCGAGATTCGCGCTTTAAATGTACAAGATGTACAGGAAGAAACTCTGAATTTACCCGTAGATAATGTCCAACAAGAATCAAGGAATGAATTTATTCTAAACGATTGTAAGAACAGATGCAACAAAGAATCTTTGTCTAATCTACTTAACAGTACCACTAATACCGATAAATCCAATCCAGATTATGTTGTTTCTTCTATTAGTTTGAGCGGCGAAAGCAAAACTAACTCAAACGTAAGCACTTCATCTGCAAGTAAATAGACGAATCCGATTCATTCATTGACGCATTGAGAAATTGCGACACGCATCATGCATCAGATGTATATCATGGAAGCATTTTTGATGGTTGCAAGGATTTGCTCAAAGACATCAATGATGTAAACAAAATTGAAATTCCTCAAGGCTTTAATAAACTAGACTCAACCGATAACGAAATTTACGTGAATGATGCGGACATCGATCACATCATTGATATTACGTCCGATATTAATGAAGACGATGGAGATGGCGGCGACAACGACTACATTGGAATTAAAAGACGTATACTTTCGCATTCTCCTAGAAAAACTAGGGCTAGTTTGAATCAAAAGCAGTCCGATGAAGTGGTTCTTGATAGTTTTGAAGAGCAATCATCGACTATCGGCGATGGTCAATTTAACGTCAAAGTTGATAAACCTAGAAGAATTATGCCCATGCGCAAAAAAAGTCATTTTAACGAGATATAATTTAACTTGTATGTATTTTGCGTTATCTTTTAGAAATAGATGCAGTTGCTAATATTATGCTGAAATCGGTATGAATATGTTTTTGTTTAATCAAAAATTGTCTGTTTCTCTAATGTTTCAATTATTAATAAAATTTTCTAAATATTGAAAATTTTTTTTAATAGACCTTTTCTAATGGACCTGTTTAACAGTGACGTCACGGAGTGAGGGAAATTTAAAGTAGTGTCATAAGTGAAAATCCGCTCCAAAAATGATCCTTAAGTACATAGTAAATAAGTACCAAAATTTTAAGGTAAACTTTAAGAAGTCATTGTGTTCTTAATAAAACGAAATAAGATAAACGGTTGCCGTTTTAGAAAACTTAGATTCTTAATGTATATTTATTAATTATAATATGAAGAATTTCAGCAAGTTTGAACGAGAATTATAAAATTAAAAGTTGGAATATTATTTATCGACATTGAGCCATGCGCATTTCACATTTATTCCATTTTGACATTTTACTTGCGATTTTTACTTCTTAGCTGTTTTGCCGTTTATTTTCGATTTTGTACTTTTAGAGTTTTTTCTGTAGATGTTTTAAGTAGATTTTTTTCCTTTAATTAATTATAGTAAGTAGGTACTAATCTGTTAGTTATAGTATTGCATGCGAACACATCCTAACCTTAGTTTACTTTGTTTATCTACTAACATCTAACATTTAATATATTTAATTATTTGTTTACACTTTTAATGTAATTAGTTGGTAAGTAGTATTAAGTAGAATGGGTTTGTGTTATGTTTCTGATTGTGACCATACTAACAAGCATGGTTGTAAAATGTTTAAATTTCCGCAAGATCCAACGTTAAAGAAAAAATGGGAGTCATTGATTAGGTATTATTTTCTGAAATACTGATAATTTGTAATAATTAGTTTGATTTCTAGGAGAGGTGACAGAAGTCCTACAAAGTTTTCTTTGGTATGTGCATGCCATTTTGAAGAAGGCAGAAAAGAAAATTTACTTTGTTTATCTCTACTAACATTAATATATTTAATTATTTGTTTACACTTTTAGTAGCTAGTACTAACCAAACTAACATTAGTTTTGTGTTTTTTTACCAATTTACGAGTTATTGAAGGTAAGTGCAATAAATTAGTTCGTTGCACATATAATTTGTTTCAATATTTTATTGTAGTCATAATGTCGAGGAAGTCAATACTTTCTATAGGAAATATTGTTTCCTACTTTGATAGTTCAAAATTAATAATGAAGGGTGAAAATTCCTATTGTTCTGGACATGTTCAAAACCTATGTTTGATGCCAGCTTTGGAGTCATTCGATCAGAGGTGCTTGCCAGCATGAAGAAGAAAGCATATAAAGTTGAGGTAGGTACCAGCATATTGACTCATGTACTTAGTTTAGTTGAAATCTAAGTGTTCGATTTTATATTAATTAATATTAATGCCTTAAAATGTCATGAAAATGTACATATACATGAAATATTGTAAAGTTTATTCAATGCTTCTTAAAATCTATGATTTAAATGGCAAATTTATTGACATACTTAGAAGCACTTGTAAAATTGTGGACTAATTTAAATATCTTTTTAACAGATTTATATTAGTGATGGAAGTATAAGTTCCTCGACTTGTGATTGCCCTAGAGGTTTACAACAGTGTCATCATATGTGTGCTGTGGCTTTTTTTGCACATTACAATATTTCAAGCACTGATACAGCATGCTCTTGGACTGCTGTCAAAACTAAAGGTGATGATGCACATACTGCAGAAGAACAATTTCCTTCTACAAGTGGAAATCACAGTATTTTAAGAAGCGATGAAGAAGTTGAGACTGCCATTAATGTCTTTTATAATAATTTAAAGGAATGTGGACCTACTGGTTTTTCATGGTTACTAAGTCCTGAACCTGTAATTGAACCAACTGGAAATATTGTTGCAGATATTGAAAGTATAATATTTTCTGAGGAGTATTATTTTTCTACAAATAAGATCGAATATTTAAAAGGCATATGTAAATTAACAGAAGAACATATTTTACAAGTTGAGAGCTCAACAATAGGTCAACATGAAAATCCATTATGGTTAATTACCAGAAAGAATAGGTTAACCGCAAGTAATTTTGGACGAATATTAGCAGCACACAGAAGAGGGAGGTATCCACCTTCATTATTCAAAACATTAACAGGTTTGTTTGTATAAACTTTATATGAAATTTCTGCTCACTCATAAGTATATTAGGTTCTTATAATCTTGATGGCATTAAACAAATTCAATGGGGAGATCGCATGAAAATATTGCTATTAAGGCGTTTGAAGACCATTATCAAGAAAAAGTAAGAAGATGTGGAATTTGGCTTAGTACTTCTGGCATTCTTGGGGCAAGCCCAGATGGAGTTCTAGATAGCAACGGCAACACCGTAATAGAAGTAAAATGCCCTTATAAATATAGAGACTTCAAATTATGTGATTGTGTGCAAGATAGGAAAGATTATATAATTTATCTTGAAAATGGGAGTTATTGCATAAATAAAGAGCATGTTTATTACCACCAAATGCAAGGACAGATTTATCTTTCGAAAGCGGATAAATGCAAACTCGTGGTATGGACAAATGTTGACCTTGTTGTTGTAAATGTAGACAGAGACCCAGTATGGGTTGATAATATTTTAATCTTAGAAGATTTTTATTTTAAATTTTATGTACCTTATTTATCGAAAAATGTATCGACCACAAATTAAAAAATAGTACCCGCATACTTGGTAAAATAAAATAGTAATTAAATACATATAAAATTTTCATTCAAGTTTATTATTTATATAAAATAATTTAAACAATATGGAAACAACTCAGATGCTTGTGTTTAATAATTTAAAATTAGAAACCCACTTTTTTTTAATATTCAGACTCGACTTCTTTTAATAATGGGTAGTTCAGATTTGTTAAACAACCAACAACTTGAAAAATTTTTGAGGAATATGATCGAATTTGATGAGGAATCAAATTTAGTATTTTATACACTTTAATTCTTCTTATTGCTCTTTCAACATGTATTCGAGCTCGAGCGATTTACTTGTGTCTGTTGAATTTCTTCAAGATTAAATTGTGCATTGACTAAGAATGGAGGTATATTCAGTGATACTCCTGCAGGTAATATATCTGATATTAGGAAGCCCTTATCAGCTACTATTAAATCACCAGGTTTCATGTTGTCTAACACACCACTACTTTGCACAATCTTTTTGTCCGAAGTGTTTCCTACATATAGGGCACTAATAAATATTACTACACCATTTGGTGCAACACCAACTAATCCTTTCAGCGTATTTCTATGTTTATAACTACTATATGTAGCTCTCTGGGAATCTAACCGATGTGGTACTTCAGTATATATCTCCGTGCAATCGAGAATCACTCTGCAATTTGTAAAGGTAGAAAAGGATGATGGAAGGCAGCTTTGTATTTTTCCCTTCGAAGGAAACTTTTTCTTTAACATCACCTCAAACAATGAGTAATGCAGTACATTGATCCAAGATACAAAAATGTCAGATACTAGAGATTTGGAAATTCCAAATCTGACTGCAAGATCATCATAAATTAAGTTTAATTTTAGTTTCATCAAACATAACAGTAGTTGATCCTTTTCGTAATCTTCTGAATGTCGTAATTGCCGCAGTACTTAATAGGAAACCCAGACACATAGTCGTAAAGACAATTAAATATTTTAATATTTGGGAGACCCGTATAAATGGAAACCAGGTGATCATTGACTAAATGTTCTACTCCAAAACTTAACTTTAAATTAGTTAATTTGGCTTTTAATAGATCCACTTCTTTTTGCAAGGAAGTAATTTTCAGCCTGTAGGACTGGGTCTGTCAAGTGGACCGAACGAGTTTGTTTACTGGATGTTGCTTGATCATCTGTAGTGGATAAGGTCGATAGAGTTACAGGTGACTTTGATAAGTTCTTTTCCACTATATCGGAACGACTAAATATTTGTTTAAACACATATAGTCAAGATTTCAAAAAACTTACTTAACGCGTTTCCTTTTATCTGGAGAAGAATATTTAAATTTCTTGTCTTCATTGCGTTTAAACATGGTGGGAAGGTTTTCTTTTCTGCCTTCTTCAAAATGCCATGCACATACCAAAGAAAACTTTGTAGGACTTCTGTCACCTCTCCTAGAAATCAAACTAATTATTACAAATTATCAGTATTTCAGAAAATAATACCTAATCAATGACTCCCATTTTTCTTTAACGTTGGATCTTGCGGAAATTTAAACATTTTACAACAATGCTTGTTAGTATGGTCACAATCAGAAACATAACACAAACCCATTCTACTTAATACTACTTACCAACTAATTACATTAAAAGTGTAAACAAATAATTAAATATATTAAATGTTAGATGTTAGTAGATAAACAAAGTAAACTAAGGTTAGGATGTGTTCGCATGCAATACTATAACTAACAGATTAGTACCTACTTACTATAATTAATTAAAGGAAAAAATCTACTTAAAACATTTACAGAAAAAACTCTAAAAGCACAAAATCGAAAATAAACGGCAAAACAGCTAAGAAGTAAAAATCGCAAGTAAAATGTCAAAATGTCGATAAGTAAGTAATATTCCAACTTTTAATTTTATAATTCTCGTTCAAACTTGCTGAAATTCTTCATATTATAATTAATAAATATACATTAAGAATCTAAGTTTGAGTTTTCTTCCGCTTTTTCCGGAAATAAAATGTAGTATACCGATTGCCTCCAAGTTCCATATTATTTCCAACTAGTAGGCAAACCCATTTGAAAAATGGGCCTAATTTAGACAAACCTGAAATTAAAGACGTGAGGTCACTGCTACAGGTCAGAGGTCAAAATTCAGGTCAATTTATGACCCCGCCTAAGATCAGCGCCTGGATCTCCTGAACAATTTGATGTGATCTCCGAAATCGGTTCAGCCGTTTCGGAGGAGAAGACGAACATACAGACAGACAGACAAACCGGGCCACGATTTTATGTGTGTAGATTGATTGATTGTTGTCAGCATTGTGTACGCTTTGTTTTTCCCGAAATTCTGTGTAGGTTCAGGGCTTTTCTGGGTCGGTCGAATGTGTATATTATAATTATTTCATAAAAATTGGACCAATGGTTTTTTTATCATGTAACGGATGCGCCATCTAGACAAAACTAACAGGAAAGAATTCAGTTTACACCAAAAACAACACGACCACCCAAAATAAAAACGTACGATGCTACAATTATGTAAAGATGGACACATTTCAGCTAATCGGCTAATAAAGGGAAGGAATTCAAATGACATCACTGCAACGAATGTTGATCTTGGTTGATACAGTGAGTAATGTAACTTTATTGAGGGAACAATTATTGGAGCAGACTTTCTGGCCCATTTTGATTTATTGATTTGACCAAATCTCAAAGCTTACTAAAGTGAAAACTCTCATCAACACAAGAGAATTTAGAATCTCGACAATTAATCGTACTAGCAAATTTGCACATATGTTTAACGAATTTGTAGACATTACAAAACAACCCTTGCTTCTCACCAGATTCAAATCATTATGCTGCACATAATATCAAAACAACAGGCCAATCACTCACCTAAGTGGTGATTATCGCCGACTCAATGCCGTTACCATCTTCGATCGCGATCCTATTATGTACAATCACGATTTGAATGGAAAAACTATTTTCTCGCGACAATATTTAGTAGGTACGTGCATACTATTACATTTCTATGACATACAAAGACATCCCGAACAGGTATGTGAACAGCATCCTAGGTGACTTGGATTTCGTTCACACTTACACTTGCGAATTGTGTGTGAACTTGATGAGACAATCATTTAAAGAAACTTGAATCATCAGTATATCGTCGGCCTAAAGTGAAAACCTCGTAATTCCACTGAAATGCCAAAATTGGGTTTTAATTCCATCTAGTTTACAAAAGATGCACCTACGTTTATGCAAAACATAAATCTTTGAAGTAAATTCGTTATCATGATATTTAGTTATATGATAACCAAGTATCTAGAGTAACTAAAACAGAAACACGTGGTTTTCACTTTAAGCCGACGATATATATATATATAATCAGTATAAAATCAGTGTATACTTTGGAACATACGTTCATTTCCGTCTAAGTTATTCATCGAAAGCCCAAAGCTTAGGATCTTCAACTTTAGACAATTGCTTGAAATTCAGCTCTGTATGCAAAATGGAATGAGTAATACTCACAAAGAGTTAAGTTCCGTTGATCTCTCTCGTGCCTAAGACCAAATTGCCATCCTAACTTTCCATTTGGAAACAGCAGAGGGAAGGTCAATGGATCGGCAGAAGCATCGTAACAGGTGATGTGCCTAAACCTCTGTTATGTCCTACCGTGTAAACTGCCAATCTTTTTACACGGTGGAATGGTCTCGTTTGCCAAATAAACTGCGGCAACCTCGTTAATTGCCGGCATATCCAACTCTCTCCTTCTTAGGTTCCTAGATTGGATAATCTGTAGGAAAACTTCAGGAGTTGGAACACCCATACGTCGTTGCTCGTCGTATCTCTCCCTTAGAGTTTGATATCCTGGAATCGAAGAACATATAAGAAACTTGTGGTAATAGTATGTTACAGTTAACTTTACAATGAATCACATAATAAGAAATATGATTTTCCATTTTAAACAACGAACTGATAACAACTGATATCACTGAAAGGAAATTATCTCATGTGAACCTTTACATTACCTAAACAATCTGATTACGATAAACGTTAACTACAGTTTGTATGAAGCTTAACAGTAGCTAATAAAGAAGGCTGTAATAATAATAATAATAATAATAATAATATATTTTCATGTTAACATACAAATGTATTTACAATCGTCTTACAAAATTGTTAGCCGAACTTACGCCGCGTGCATGTAATTAAGGTACTCACCAATACTATAGAAAGCGTTTTTTATCAAATAATTTTTCGTAGCTGTTCTGAATTGCTTTATGTTTAATTCTTTAATGTTAGACGGTAAAACGTTATAATACATTATACTATAATAGTTAGGGCCTGATTGAGATTTTTTATTCGATGAAAATCTGGTCGTAAGTTATTACGTGTTCTTGTGGAATGCTGGTGTAAATTACCATGTGTAATAAATGAGTTTAAATTATTTTTTACAAATAGCAAACATTCATAAATGAATAGGCAAGGTAGTGTCAAGATTTCATATTGGATAAAGTAGTTCCTACATTCAGCTCTGTAATTGCAATTTGCTACTATTCTGATTGCTCGTCTTTGTAGTCGAAATATTCGGTGACAACCTGTAGTGTCCCCAAGCTAGAATTGCATATGATATAATTGACTGACACAACCCAAAGTAAGCTGTTCGTAATATTTTAGGAGATACTTGAGATTGTAAGGTTCTAAGTACATAAATATTTTTACTTAACTTATTAGCTAATATGTCTGTGTGGTGAAGCCAATTTAATTTACTGTCTAAGTAAATACCCAGGAAACGTACATGCGTGTCAAACTTTTCTAACTTAGTATCTCTTAATGTAAATAACATGGATTTGGTTTTGCAGTATTTAGAAGCAATTTATTCAGGGTAAACCATTTAAGAGAGCTTGACTGAACAAATGCGCCTTTTTGTGTAATATTTTCTATGTTCTTATCTCTAATAGTTAGCGTAGTGTCGTCAGCGAATTGAACTACATGTATGTCGTCTTCTAGGCAGTTTGGAAATGAGTTTACGAATATTAAAAATAGCAATGGACCTAGAACACTTCCTTGCGGTAATCCGATACTGATAGGAAGTTGAGTAGATTTACCATAGAAATTAACAATTTGGTAACGGTTTGCTAGATATGATGATACTAGATCAATGCTAGTTTGGTCAAAATTATAAACTGATAATTTGTCTAATAAAATTTTGTGGCATACACAATCAAAAGCCTTTGATAAATCAAAAAATAAAGATAACGTATGGTCCCCATTCTCAAATCCACTTAATACATTAATAGCGAAGTCAACAATAGCGTTAGCAGTGCTTCTACCTTTCCTAAAGCCAAACTGGTTTTCATTAAACAAATGATTAAGTTCGAAATATGTTGCAATCTGTATAGCCATGACTTTTTCGAAAACTTTTGAGAAAACCGGTAGAATAGAGATTGGCCTATAATTGTGTATGTCATTTTTGTCACCGTTTTTGTGTATAGGTAAGACAGATGCTATTTTTAGCTTATCTGGGAAGATGGATTCATCTATACAAAGGTTTATTAATTTGGTCAATGGATATACTAGATTTGCAATATTATTTTTTATGACATGTGAACAAAGACCATAAATATCTTTGGATTTGCTAGATTTGATTGATGTTAAAATATCCCGTGCTTGTATAAAAGTGACGGGTTTAAATTTAAAACAAGACCTTATAGGAGATGTTATTTTTTTGTAAATTGTCGTATTGCTATTAGAAACAGGTAAGTTTTTGTAATGTCGCGCCCCACATTGATAAAGTAATTGTTAAAGTCATCTGCCGAAAAGATGTTATCATGTGAACTTTTTTTATTACGATTCGTGCTTTTGTTTATGATATCCCATAAAGTTTTGTTTACATTATTAGAATTATATATGAATTTATCAGTAGCTTCTAGCTTAACTCGTTTTAATTCTTTCCTATAAGCTAATTTGTAATTATTTTTTTTAATAAACAATTCTTCAGTTGGAAATTTAGAATGCATATCGTTTAGTAAGTTTAACATGTCGCGCATGTTTCGTAGCTCGTTATTAAACCACTTAATTCCACCATCACGGTTTCTTGCAGAAATTTTTGTAAAAGGAAAGGATTTCTTGAATAAATCTTCAAAATAGTCATGAAATATGTTAAACTTAATATTGGCATTACCAGAAGAATTGTTTTATGATTATTGATTGAAACCATTAAAATAATAAATATTCGGTTCGTTTACTTTTTTTAACAGATCAGTACAGAAATGAGCTACTTTACGATGCAAATAAATACGTAATTTAGCTCTTTTAAAGATGATACCTAAAATTTTTTTTAACTTAGGTCATTATGATAATTTGTATTGTTTGAATTATTATTAGTTGGTGTTGGATACGGCTACAATAATTGAAACACAATGAATTTAGTGCATAATTCAAACAATTTTATGTAATTTGGAATATTAATATAAAAGTAATCGTTTTCTATTTCAATCCAGTTTTGAATAATTGAATAAAAAAATTATTTGCCAAAGAAAATCCACTTCAGGCGTCAATTTATGCCTAAATATTTTGTTAACTAATTAACCAACGATCGAATAAATCAAATATGGCAGTTTATTTTTGAACAGAAAAATGTTTTATGTTAAAAAGTCTTACCTCGAGCAAGTGGGTTGTGGTCCCTCAGCATACGTTCTAACGTTGATAACAGGCGAACATTTAGACCTTTATGGATATCAGCACGTCTGGCTGTAGCCTGATCCGTCTCTAAGAAATAGACCGAGCATTTAGCTACGTGTTGGTTTGGAACCACAACATCACCAATATGACTATAGATCTTTCCTTGAATCGCATAGGTAAATGGTGCAGGATTCCGAGGTAGATCTCTCAGAGTCGCTTCACAGCTTGCAAACTGAAATGCATTATTATACTGTAAAATATGTTTTTTAAATATTCTAGATAACGGGTGAATGTCTTGCAACAATCCTACCAGAAGTTCTGGTACCGGTTGCAAAGGGACTAATGTAACATTGTCGTCGGAACAACAGTCAGTGTACTTATATTTTGAGTTTACTTTAGCCAAAAATAACTTTGCAATGCAATATGCACAGGTTCTATCCATATCACCCAAATTATGTCGAACGATATCTTCACTGCTGCGGTTGGTGGTAGCCAAATATGTTCTTAGTTGGTGAGGTCTGTCTCTTGCGGCTTCGATCTCCGCGACTCTTTGCTGCCTATAGGCCCTCAACTCTTCTCTATCTTCCACAGCACGTGTAGCTTCGAGAATGACTGTTGCCTGGTGATGCGGCATCTGCAAAATCTCCTGTGCCGCATCTTCGACGCTTACTGGATGTTCCGCCGTTTTCAATATAGGAACATCGGCCATATATAGGATCTTTGGAACACCCTGGTTTCTGTAATATAAAATATGCGTATGCGAACATTTAAAATATGTTTTGTTACCTGCGATTCTGCCCAAATAACTTTTGAAACTGTCTGTGCAAGTTCTTCGTCATGCGCAAAATCAACTTCAACTTGCACTTGATGAGTACCTGCTTCACCATCTGGTGCTGTATTGCAAGACTCTTCGGGTATCTGCTTTTGTAGTAC
Source organism: Abscondita cerata (assembly GCA_030710515.1). Taxonomy (NCBI): domain Eukaryota; kingdom Metazoa; phylum Arthropoda; class Insecta; order Coleoptera; family Lampyridae; genus Abscondita; species Abscondita cerata. Next base: position 26,275 of record JALBCR010002929.1, read on the forward strand.
ATCTACCGACGAATAGACAGATTCCAAACGTTTGTTTCTCCGGGTTGGCAGCAAAGAAGGAGAACGCTTTCGTTTTGGTTTTCTCTTTATAGGTTGTTCAGATAGAATATTGTCTTCGTCGGTAAGAGTAGTCTGCTCGGGCTGAATTTCGACTACGTTGGTACATTCTTGGTCAGTATGCGACAACTGCAAAATACCTTGCGCCGTGTCTTCGACCCTTTGTACCTCATCAAGATCAACTTCGCTTATAAAAAGTAAATATTACTATTAATTGATTATCTGAACATATTAAATAATAAAAGTAACATGTACTAACCTACTGGATGTTCCACCGTTTTCAATACGGGTTCTTCGGCCACATATATCAAATCTTTGGAACACCCTGGTTTCTGAAATATAAAATACTTAGGTGATATGTCAACATTTAAAATATTTTTTGTTACCTGCGATTCTGCCCAAACCATTTTCGAAACTGTTCTTGCAAGTCGAGGTGCAAGTTCTCCGTCATTCGCAAAATGAACTTCAACTTGCACTTCCAGTGGTTCCTGATGAGTACCCGCTCCACCATCTGGTGTAGTATTACAGGACTCTTCGGGTTTCTGGTTTTGTAGTATACCAATCGACGTATCGACAGATTCCAAACGTTTGCTTGTCCGGGTTGGCAGCAAAGATGGAGAACGCTTTCGTTGAAATGAATGAAAGTTAATTTTAAGATTATTTATTTAAAAAAAAGAAAGGAAATAATTAATAATTGAAAGAGAAAAATGTTTTGAGGTCAGATTCAAGGTTTTTTCACACAATTCATGAAACATGCAATTCAAAAACGCATTTTTACGTAAATCAAAAAAGGATAAGAAACTAAAAAATAAAATTTAGAAACAGTAATAAAGAAAAAAAATTTAGAAAGTCTTAGAGTTACCGCGTTTTTATGCTTTTGAACTTTTAAAAAATTGAAAAACTAATAAAGAAAAAAATTGTAGGGAGCGTCCCACGATTGTCGTGTTTTTTTGGTTTAAAACTAAGTTTGCGCGGCATAATTTAATTTTTTTTAGATTTAAAACCATTTATTGAACTTACAAAAACTGACAAAAAAAACTAAAAATTGAAAAACAATAATAAAGATAAAAATTGTAGTAAGAGTACTACGATTATCGGGTTTTTTGCTTCTAAACTAAGTTTCTGTGGCATAAATTAATTTTTTTTTAGAATTAAAACCATTTATTGAATTTACAAAAACTGACAAAAAAACTAAAAATTGAAAAACAATAATAAAGATAAAAATTGTAGTAAGAGTACTACGATTATCGGGTTATTTGTTTCTAAACTAAGTTTGCGTGGCATAATTTAAATTTCTTTTCTTGAATTAAAACCATTTATTGAACTTACAAAAACTGACAAGAAACTAAGAATTGAAATACAATAATAAAGATAAAAATTGTAATAAGAGTACTACGATTATCGGGTTTTTTTGTTTCTAAACTAGGTTTGCGTGGCATAATTTAATTTTTTTTAGCATTAAAACCATTTATTGAATTTACAAAAACTGCGTAAATACCATCTTAAAACTCCTTGGATGCAATTACATTTTGAAACAATCGCAGTCGTAAATACCACTTGTATCAGCATTGGTTTACTTTACATTCTCAGTTGTGTCTTTATTCCGAAATTAAATGCTTTTTCTTTTTAACGTATTCAATGGTATTACTTTGTTTTTATACCTACCGTTTAGCTAGAGTTGCAATTGCCTGCATAATAAAAGATTATCAAAAGTGCCTATGTAAACAATTATTACGATTACCACTAAAACTCCGCTCGCGACCCTATTTTAAAAGATAGTAACGCTTTTAGGGTTTTAAAAATATCGAAAATTATAAAAGTAGAGTTTTTAAAAACTATATTAGCTTTAACGCTACCCAAATTGTCTTAAGACACAGTTATCAAGGCATGAAGAACGGTACTCGGTAGGCCAATTTGACTAAAACAAAGCTGAATATTTTTTAACAAATTGCTAGCAAAATGTCGTGCATAAATTTCACTTTCACGTACTTGTAGTAATGGGGTAAATTGAATTCATAATACACGTACTAAGTCGTCTTTTTCTCTCCAAAATACACTGTCTTTGTAAACTAAAAAAAAATGTTGTGGACACAATTTCAAAAACATGTACTTGCGTGACTTCTTTTTTGTGACAAAACAACAAAAGAAACTATCACACTATTTCTTTTTAATAAAAAAAAAATCGTGACAAATATTATACAATAATTTCTTATGTTTAATAAAAACAACTTAGTGTTTTATCTCTTTTTACTTCATTCTTTAAAATTGTTTTTTTTTAATTTCAAAAAACATGTACTTCTAGGTACTTCCTTTTGTATAAATTCAAAAACAGAAGGACAAAAATCGAAATAAAATAAAATAAAATAAAGAACGAAAAACCACTTTTTTTAAATACAAACGCTCAAATCATAGAATTAAGAAAAAAAGATAAATAGTAAGAAACAAAAAATTACTACTTATCAAACTCATTAAACCATTGTTTTCAAATAAGAAATCGTAAAACATATCACAAAAACACTTTTGTTTTCCTACATTCTTAAAGAAAATTCGAAATAAGTTTACTTATTTCGTTATTAAAAGAAAAAACAGTAAGTTAATTTTTTGTCATTTTTGACAAATACAAATTAGTGCTTAAAGAAGCCTTCCTAATAGAATCCAAAAATTTGATTTTTTTTACACAAAATTGAAAAAATATATATAATTCAAAATCATTTACTTTAACACAAAAAAACTTGTTTGTCCATTAACTCTTCTTTTCTAGTTTGAAAAAGTACTTTTTCGAAAATTTCTTCGTTTTCGACACAAAAAAAATACGCTTTTACTCTTAATGGTAGATACAGAAAAAGAACAATAATTGAAATAGAAATTTGTTCACCAAATTTATAAAAATATGCTTCAACAAACGCATGTTGCAAACATGCGATATGAAAATCCCTGCACTGCTTCGTGAAAAAAATCATGTGTTAAATTTTATTACATTTTATAAAAGTTTCAACTCTAAACGGATTGTGACCGAATTTTATTTTTCGAAAGTCTTAAAAATTCAAAATGATACAAAACATTTTTTGAATTAAAACTCGCGTAAATACTACAAAATTGTTTGTTTTTAACTTAATGCTGTAACTCATGTTTCTTCGTTCTTTAAAATTATTCGTTTTTTGTCATTCTTAAAAAGTGCAAAAATTCGAAGTCGGTAGTTTTCACTCATAAAAACCCAAAAAAAAGTTTCAGTATTTATTTTTTAGTTACAAAAAGTTACAAATGTCTTTTGAAAATAAAAAACAATTTTATTTCAAAAATGCATTGTTGTGTAAAAAAAAAGCAAAAATTTTTAGAAATAAACGCATTTATTTGAAGAACGCATATTACTATGAACTTACAAAATATCGAACAAAATAAATAGTAATTGAAAAACTGTAGAAACGTGATATGTCTCGTAAAAAAATAGTACACAACAAAAAATAATTAGCGGCCCAATCACGAAAAAAGTGAAATCATATACGTTACATGTTTATATATCAACTTCAAAAAAAATTGCAGATCGAAATCTCATTAATGGACGAATCAAGAAAGAAGTGAAAATGACTTTTTATGTACCTACCAACTAACATATTTCACGAACGTAATGCACTTAAGTTTCGAAAGTAAAGTAAGAAAATGTGAAAAACCGAATTCAAAATTTCGCATTCCGTCCCATTTTTAAATATTTGTAAAGAATTTGAAAGATAGAAAAAACAGCAAGAATAAATGTTTTATTACATAAAATATAAAAAACTAAAGGATATAACAAAAATATTTTTTAATTATTTATAAACATAAATTTATAAAAAATTATTCGATTTTGAAAGAACTTCAGGATGAGAAATTACACGACTGTACAAAAATAAGATATTATCCTTTCTCACGTAAACTCGAAAGAGGATGTACTTGTAAATCAAAGGATTAGGGTTTATGATTAGTGGCGGTCTTTTATCCAAAAGGTACCCTAAGAATTTTGCGGTTCAATTTCCACAGAAACACTTTTGTAAGGAAGATAAACAGTGACGAAATAATGATAACTTTTTCCACGACTGTAGAAATAAGTATTTTGTAATCCTGGGAAGTCGCAGTTCAACGTCCACCAAAAACCTCTTGTAACGCCGACAGTAAGTTCAAATTATTACAAAAATATGAGAAGAAAATCTTGTTTTGTAATTTCTACGTAAATACTAAAAAGAAAAGGAAGTAATTTGTACACATAATTGATAAAACGTGTAATTTAAGAACGCATTATTGTTAACAAAAAATGAACAAAATAAAATTAAAAAAACTGTATTAAAAGAATGCTTATAGGTACCGAATTAATCAAGCGAAAATATAAAAATATAAAATAGTTTCAAAAAGTATTTAATTGGTCGATTGTAGAGCGACTGTAAAACGTATTTGTTTAACCAAGGTCGCGCGACTTTATTTCACTGCATTCGTTGAACGTTTCGACAGTCGCTGCGTAAAATGTTATTAACAAAACCAACTTTATTGTTTAGATTATGCCATTCGAAAATTTGCAAAATTACGCATCTTCTCATTTTCGATTCAAGTTTTTACGTAAGACGGTTCCTAAGTTATAAAAATAATAAAAATTTTACTTATTCGTGTCTTCAATTGAAAATTTGTTGAAAAAAATTTCAAAAAATGATAAATTTTATTAAACATTATGCGGTAGGATCATAAAGGAACGTTTTTCTTTAATAAACTTTTTTATCGATTATAATTTAGAAATTATGGACGTTATAGTTTTCGATTGAAATTTTGTCGGAAACATTTTTCGCTTATAACGTTTGAAAACACGCGAGGTCAAAAAAACTGAAACGGCCAAAATGTTTATTTCTTTATCAGCGTAAGATAATTTTTGAATTTTGAAAATCGGTCCGTAAATAACCCAGTTGTGGTCAAATTACGGCTCAATTTGTTTGAAATTTGTTTGACTATATTTAACATTTTTTTTTAAACTCGAAGATGCCCTCGTACAAAAAAAATCTAAATCGAAAAATAAAGACACATCTTTCGTAAACTCGAAACATTTTTCGAAACGACAATATCTCGAGGCGTTTTAATGCGAGACGAAAACGAAAACAGGTCGATTTTTGCATAGATTCGAAATTTTAAACGTGTCTTAAAAAATTCAAAAAAATACAAAACATTTTTATTGAAATAAAAATCGCGAATACTACAACATTCTTTGTCTTTAACTTATGCTGTACCTCATTGAAATAAAAATTGCGAATACTACAACATTCTTTGTTTTAACTTAATGCTGTACCTCATTTTACTTCGATTATCGCGTTTTTTTGGTTTTAAACCAAGTTTGCACGGCATAATTTAAATTTTTGTATTTAGAATAAAACCGTTTATTTGAAAAACACGTTATTGAATTTACAAAAACTTAAAAAAAAAAAAAAAATTAAAAAACTGTTATAAAGAAAAACATTTTTGACACTTAAAAAATGTGTACAAAACCCTTTTGAATATTCAATAAAAAGTAGAAAAGTGAATAATTAAATAATTAAACATGAAAAACGTTATGGATGACCTATTCCAGATAAAATTTTGATAAATACAAAATTGAAAGAACATGGTGTATTTCAAAAACGCGTTTTAATGTAAATGACAAAAAAAGTAAGAGAAAATAAAAATTTGAAATTAGTTTATTTGAAGAACGCATTATTACTATGTAATTACAAAAGTAGGAAAAGAAAACCCGTATTTTCTGCGGAAATACGAAGAAAGGAATAAGTGAATAATTGAACATGAAATATCTTATTGACGTTTTTGTACACAAATTGCATAAAAAGGTACTTCAAAAACGACATTTTTGTAAAAAGCATTGTGCAAAACAAAAAGAAACGACAAAACCCGAAACAATGTGTACACTAATTTCTGAGAATTTAATAAACGACATTAAAATCAAATTGTACGAAAAAGGAATGCCTGCTTATTAAATATATTTTAGGTTCGCTTACCTTACTAAGATATGTAAACAATAACTTAAAAAAAAATCAAACAAAATTAGAACACTTGCGAACTTGCTAGTAACGCTACCCGCAAGAGAATGGTAACATTTGGATGGACTCCGATTGGCCTTGGTCCTTGAATCTATCCGTAAAAAAATACAACAACAACCTCATTTCTGAAAACTATAACACCACTTTATAAACTGCGTAGTAGTCGCTTGTTACTACGAATTAGTACATAATTTTTTTTCGTTGTCAATAACCACAAAGTACATGACCTACTTCATCTTACCTCTTCGCAAAAGTACAACAAGTAAATTATATATTTCATGGTAGGTACATGACATTTTTAAACAAAAAACAAATAAATACTATAAAAAATATCTTAAAAATATTGGGTGCAATTACATTTCTAAACATTCACATTGCGTTTTATTCCGAAATTTAATGGTTTCTCTTTTTAACCTATTACTTTGATACCTATCCGTTAGCTAGAATTGCAATTCGAGTGCGTAACAAATAATTAACAAAAGTGAATACGCGTAAAATTTTCATTGTTTTTTCAATATTCAAGGCCAAGTTTAATGAATTACAAAATTTTGTTTTTGCGGATTATTTTGAAGGTTTCGTACAATAAAAACGTTACCATAGACCGGTTTTTCTATATTATCAACTGCTTAATACACGTACTAAATCGTTTTTCATTTACAAAATACACGAACTTTGTAAACGAAAGCCTTAAATAAAACACAACTTATATTAATTTGTATATTAAAATATAAAAAATAAAAATATAAAACAAACAATAAAATATAAACAAACTTAATAATATTGAAAAATATTAATATTACCGCCGCCTCTCGCATTTCCCCCACGACCTGTTTTCCCTCTCCCTCTTCTCCCTCGCCCTCTTCTTCCTTTTCCCTCACTGACTCCGCCGCCGCTGCATCCACCGCAGCCGCCCTGAGCGTCTTCAAACTTTTTTTTATTTATTTATATCTTTTAATCTGTAAAATTATAGTTAAGTAAAAATGGTAATTAATAACTAACTACTACTTACTTTTTCTTCCATCTGTGCTACCTATAATAAGAATTAAATTAACTTATAGAATAAAATAGCAGAAGCTAATTAACTTACATCGTTAATATTTTCTTCTGGCGGCGGGGGCTTGGCTATCTTCGTTCTGCTGAAAATAATGCTTTTTTGTTATATTTATAATAATTTCAATTAACTTACATTGTTTTGACGTTCCGGTACGTCATTTAGGTCTTGCTGAAAATTAAGCTTTATTGTATTTTAATTATTACTATAATTACAAATTTCTTACACTCTGCCTTTCCAAATTTGGACTGAAAACGGCATCGTCCCGGTCGTCGTCGAATCTTACGATATTATTTTGTTTAAATCCTTCCACTATTAAATGTTAAACAACAATTAGTTGGAATATGTTTCAACACACTTGATGTTGTTAATAATTGCGTAAAAGCAATGTGTGTTGCCTAACTGTTCGTAATTATCCTTTGTTATAGTTAGTAGTAGGGAGCGTGCGTGAAGATACTTCACTTACTTACAGTCCATGAGCGCAACGCTTAAGTTGTATTGTGTATACGCCAAGAATAAAAAAATTAAATAATGTGTTCAAATGAAGATTATTATTAAAACAAACCAACAATAAATTGATCCTACGAGCCTGATAACGAGTAAATCGTAGATGGAATCAGTGTAGTACCATGTGTTTTAGTGAATTAAAATCATACGATCACGTGATCATGCACCTGCAAAATGGAGCGAAAAATATAACAAGTTTCTAAAATAATAATGGTCTACGATAATAGACAAATAAACGAGTTTACATTAAAGACAATGGCAAATATCAAAAAGATTCCTACAGTATCCTTTACATTTCCGAGTAATGACATTGAGTAACCAAAAATAAGCATTCATTACACTTTCATAAAACGTAAGAACCATTTCTTTTACATTTGTTTGTAATTGGTGAGTACATTTGAAACATATCTTTTTAAAAGTTCTTTGCGACAAACCATATTTAATAATTAAACCATGACGAAACCAAAAAAAAAAAATACTTCCGAAACAACTTTGAGTGCACAAACCTCCTTGTCACCAGAGCAAAAATTATTGTTTTCTAAATTAAATAACCGAGTAAACAAATTGAAAAGTTTCGAACAATTTGTTAATGAGTGTAACGCTTTTGAGATTAACGAAGAAACTTTAGAACAATTAATTACAAGAACTGACTATGTCAAACCTTTGTTAAACGAATATGAGAACTTATATGATGAATTTGTCGCATTTGGGTCTGAGGATGAAAGCATACCGAGTAATGACGACTTTGAAGTTTCACTTGGTACAGTAATCAGTAAAGCAAACTTGTTTGTAAAACGTTATGAAAGGAGAGAGAGAGAGTGTAATCAAAATTCTTCTAGTGGTTCTGTAGTAACAAATGGTGCACCTTGTGTAAAGCTGCCGGAAATTCCTTTACTAAGTTTCAAAGGTGAAATTTCAGAGTTTTCTAATTTCATGGAGAGATTCATGTCTTGTGTTGATCGAAACCCTAATTTAACCGATGATCTGAAGTTGACTTATTTACAATCTTGTCTAAAGGCCCCTGCGTCTGAAATATTAACTGGGTTACCAATTGTTGGTAGCAATTACAAAGTTGCATTAGATCTTTTGCGAAACAGATATCAAAATAAACGTCTCTTGATTTTCCAGCAACTTGAGCAATTATTTGAGAGTATTAAATTATCTAAGGAAAACGGTTTAAGGAATTTTTACGATTCAATTACTAAACACTTAAAAACCATTGACAGCTTAAATCTTTCTGATTCTGACTACAAGAGTGCCATAATAGCCTACCTCATAAAATCCAAGAGTGATACTCGAACGATCGTAGAGTTTTCTAAGCAATTTCCAGAGGATATACCACATATCCACGAGAGTTTAGAGTTTTTGAGCCATAGGTGTAGGCTAATAGATGATATAAGCGTTTGTTTAAAGAAAATGGAGCAATTCATTCTTCTAATGTTACGAAAGAGTGCCCTAAACCATTTTTTAAAAAGAAACCCAGTGGGAACTTTTCTTGCAACAAGTACTAATAATTGTCCGCAGTGTAAAGGAAATCACTTACTTTATAAATGTGATGCATTTTTAGACTGCCCGTCAGAGATAGATATAACAAAGTAAAAAAATTTCGATTGTGTTTTAACTGCCTAAGCCATGATTATAGAGAGAATTGTAGATCATCTTACAATTGCAAAACCTGCAAGAAAGATCATCATTCTTTAATTTGTTTCTCGAACAAATTCACCAGACATAAGCCTCGTCCAAATTCTACGGAATTGAATCCACCAATTTCAGATAGCCCCTTAACGAACGATTCTGCTGTCGGGGCAAATGAGATACAAGGTTCACCTCCGGGTTCTAGTTCATCGTCTACGACGTCTGTCTACAGCAAGGGTAAGAGTGAGAAACGGTACATATTTATCTGAAGTCCGTGTTTTATTAGATAGTGGAAGCCAAAGCAATTTCATAACTGAACAGCTTTGCCAAGAGTTGAATTTAAGGGCAAGTCCGATTAATATATTGGTAAAGGGCGTCGGCGGTACTACAACACAGGTGACTAAAATGGCTACCATTACAATACAATCGCTTAAAGGTAATTATCAATTTGCTGCCCATTGTTTAGTCATAAAAGAAATTACCGACCAATTGCCTCTTGTATCTTTCCAAAAGAGTTATTTGAGTATTCCGTGCCATGTGAGTCTAGCCGATGAAACATTTAATATTCCAGGAAAAATCGATATCCTCCTTGGAGCTTCTTCCTATTTTAGCTTAATAAAACCTAATCAAATCTCATTAGTGAGAGGGATGCCTGTTATCCAGGATTCGGTGTTTGGGTGGTTTATTTCAGGTAACATACCCGAGAAAATTTTGAGTAAAAATACTTGTTTTCCTACTCATGTCCATCATACCATTGCACATAATTCTGAGAGTTGGAGAGAGTTAAATCAGTCTCTTATAAAATTATGGGAGATCGATCGTAGAACCTAAAACTAATCTTTCATTATTGTCCCGAGAAGAACGATTCTACGAAACCCATTTTTTAAAAACCATCAAACAAAATGTCGACGGTAGGTTAATTGTCTCATTACCCTTCAAGGATAATCTTACCAATCTTGGTGATTCTGAGCAGATGGTAAAAAATCAATTCTTTAGATTAGAACAACGCCTTTCTAAAACCCTAATCTTCGAACAGAATATATTGAGCAAATGAGGGAATATATCGCTCTTGGTCATATGAGTAAAGTAGGCTCAATCCAATCTTCCGGAAATTTCGAGACATTAGATGGTCCTATTCCTGTCAATTCAGTACCCAATTATTTTTGTCTCACCATTGTGTGGTTAAAGGAGACTCGTTAACTACCAGAGTCCGTGTCGTTTTTAATGGAAGTCTGAAAACGTCCACTAATTTATCCTTGAACGATACCCAGGTTGTTGGCCCCCAGTTCAGGGAAACTGGTAGACCTTTTAATCAAGTTTCGACAGTTTCCATTTGCAATTACTGGTGACATAGCTAAGATGTACAGAATGATTGAAGTTTCTAAAAGCGAGAGAAAATTTCAAAGGATTTTTTGAGAGAAAATCCTAGAAACCAATTGGAAACCTACGAAATCAATCGAGTCACTTTTGGTACAGCTTCTGCAAGTTTTCTGGCAACACGCTGCCTAGTTTACCTTGCTGACAAGTTTATCCATCAGCACCCTGAAGGTGCACATGTCATCAAACAAAACTTTTACATGGATGATTTGTTATACAGTTGTCAATCGGAAAAACAACTGATTTCTATTAAGCAACAGGTCAAGAAAATTTTAGAGTCGGGGTGTTTTGTAATTAGGAAATTTCTATCCAATTGTCCAGATATAATGAACGAAAGAGGTCTTCCATCCGATTGTAATTTAAAAAACCTTAGGAGTTCGTTGGAACTCTATTGAAGATAAATTATTCTTTAACTTTTGTTTGAACTTTGAGGAACGTGATTATACCAAAAGAGCCGTTTTGTCCTGTTTAGCAAAATTATTTGACCCTTTAGGCATTTTGGCACCTATTGTCGTCATAGGAAAATTAATTTTACAATCTCTTTGGCAACAAAAAGTAGAGTGGGATCAAGAGTTACCTGGTAATGTGCTTAAGGAATGGCATGAGTTTAAAGGCCAATTAAAAATCATCAATAATATTATGGTGTCACGTTGTCTAATCCCTTCGAATTTCATTAGTTTGCAAATCCACGGGTTCTGCGATGCCAGTTCTATCGCTTATGGAGCTTGTATATATGTTAGATGTACAACATCAAGCGGCCGAGTATATTGTAATCTCGTAACGTCTAAATCTCGGGTAGCACCATTGAATACCATAAGTATTCCAAGGTTGGAATTGTGTGCTGCTGTCCTGCTAGCGGAGTTGTCGAAGGATGTTATAAAAACTTCGATGTAGTCTTTGAAAGGGTGTTTTATTGGACAGACTCCATGGTCACTCTAAATTGGGTCCATTCGGCACCTAATCGATATAAGGTCTTTGTAGCTAACCGTATAGCGGTTATTCAAGAACTAACAGACATTGGTAATTGGAGGCATGTAGTCTCTCAACATAATCCTAGTGATTTAATTTCCAGAGGAGTTCATCCAAGAGATTTGTGTGACAATAAGTTCTGGTTTCATGGTCCGTCTTTTCTGAGTTCAGTTGACAACTATAATTTTGAAAATTGGTTCAATTTTAAGGGAAACGAACGTACAGATGCGAAAGAGTCAAATATTTGTTTTCACAGTCAGGTCACAGAGCACCTTGACCTTTTTCAGCGCTATTCCAGTTTCACTAAGCTAAAAAGAGTGTTAGCATATGTCCTTAGATTTATCAACAATTGTAAAGGTATTAAAGAGGGTCGTCTAACTAGTCACCTTACAGTTCGGGAATTGAAACAATCCACGGAAAGGTTAGTGTATCTTTGTCAGCATGAAAGCTTTGTTCCTGAGTTACAATGTTTACGAAAAGGAGTTCAAATTGGACCCCTTTTTAGACAGAGCTGGATTAATTAGGATAGGTGGCCGGCTTGCACGTTCGAGTTTTAATTTTGATAAGAAATATCCTTTGCTCCTTCCGAAGGATCACGCATTAACATGGTTAATACTCAAATCTTTTCATCTGACTTATCTTCATTGTGGTCCTCAACTCCTGCTATCAATAGTGAGAGAGTCATTCTGGCCGGTACACGGGAAGAATATTGCAAAATTGATAGTTCGGAAATGTATTGTTTGTTCCAGGTTAAGTCCTAAATTTAGTCATCCATTAATGGGAGATTTGCCTCCCAATCGAGTACTACCAAATATGCCAGCATTCTATAACGTGGGTTTGGACTACGCAGGTCCAATCTTAATTAAAGATCGCAAAACGAGAGGAGCCAAATTGATAAAGAGTTACATTTGTATTTTTATATGTCTTACAACACGTGCTTTGCATCTTGAGCTAGTCAGTAATTTATCAACCGAATCTTTTTGAATGTATTATACCGATTTATAGCAAGGAGAGGTGTGCCCTCGAGTATTATGAGTGATAATGGCGGAACATTTATTGGCGCAAGGAATTATTTGAAAGATTTATTTCTATTTTTCAAAGATCAACAAGTACAAAGTACAATAATCGATACTTTAAGTCAGAAGCAAATAAAATGGGTATTTATCACTCCTAGAACCCCGCATGAAGGAGGTCTGTGGGAAAGAGCAGTTAAATCCACTAAATTTCACTTATATAGAGTATTAAATAATACGCATCTTGATTATGAAGATTTTTATACGATTTTAACAAAAATTGAAAGTGTATTAAATAGCAAACCTTTATCCATTTTACCAAGTGACGGTCTTGATCTAAGCCCGTTAACTCCAGGACATTTCCTTATTCTCCGTTCTTTCAATGCCTTGCCTGAACATGATTTTAGTCAAACACCTCCAAATCGGATTGGTCTCTTCAACCGAATGCAACAAATTGTAAGACATTTTTGGAGTCGATGGTCCAGAGAAGTAGTGCCAGAATACCAACGTCGTGTAAAGTGGTTTCAACGCCTGCCAAATCTCGCACGAGTTGGGCATGTTGTAGCAACGATCGAGAGATAAAGAGGTCAATACATCGCGTGTGTGTTTTACCAGATGATTCCAACTAAGGGATCGCATCCACCAGCGAAACATTTTTTTTTGTAATGTGTTGTTTATTGAAAAAAATTGTGTTTCTGTTGTATTTAGGTTAAGTTTTTTTTGTTTCAATCTGCATGTATTTGTTCTTTTGTGATACAAAATGTATTTCCATTATGTTTGTTGAAACGCCTGCCGGTCATTTCAAGGTGGCCGCTGTTAATAATTGCGTAAAAGCAATGTGTGTTGCCTAACTGTTCGTAATTATTCTTTGTTATAGTTAGTAGTAGGGAGCGTGCGTGAAGATACTTCACTTACTTAGAGTCCATGAGCGCAACGCTTAAGTTGTATTGTGTATACGCCAAGAATAAAAAAAAATTAAATAATGTGTTCAAATGAAGATTATTATTAAAACAAACCAACAGATGTTACTTACTCTGCATCTTTCGAAATAATACTGGAAAGTGTATGTCTTCAAAGCTTACCCGAAGTAGAGATCTTTTTATTTTTATGGTTATGGTGGGGCTTAGGGTTTATGGTAATATTGATAATACAAATCAGGAAACATTTTCCACTAAACCAAGAAGGATATATAACCTTCTTCGAAATGTTTACAAAGTAAAATATTTATCATTGTGTATCAAAGTTTAAAAATTAAGAGAATAATTTAAAAGAAATAAATTAAGAAACTAATTTACTTTGTTTAAAACGGCTTCTTTTCTAATGAAAAGCGTACACATAATTTTAATTTAACAGATTCATGATAAATAATTTTTTTATGCGGGTAAATGAAATACAAATTATCGAAAATAATGTAGTGCGAATAGAAATTATTTAATAAAAAATTATGTATAACAGAGTCTCGATCGCTTTAGCATAATAGAACAAATTTAATTTAGGTGAGATCGACCGTTTGTTTTGCAAAACGCTGTGAGTCATTCGATAATTTGCAAAAATAGGATGTAGAAATCAAAGGATTAGTGTTTATGACTACTTTCGGTCTTTTTCCCAAAAGCTACCCTGAGAATTTTACGGTTCAATGTCCACAGAAACACTTTTTGTAAAGACGATAAAAAGTGACGAAATAATGATAACTTTTTCCACGACTGTAGAAATAAGTATTTTGTAGGGAAAATTGGTCAAACTCGTAATTCAAGAACTCTGCTGCAAGGGGATGTAATTTCGAAATCTATTTTTTCAATTTTCCAGAACCTAAAATATTTTTTTTGTCAAGTTTTTCCAATTAACTTTAGTTCACCGACACATGTATTTTAAAATACTTGTGTATCGAGATTGTAAAGTGAGCTGTTTTTGAGATAAACAAAGTGAATTATTAACATAATAACAGATTCAAAATAAACCATTTTTTATGCGGAAAAGTGCAAAACAAAAAAAACATGTATTTACACAACTTCTACGTAAATACTAAATAAGAGAATGAAGTAATTTGTACAAATTATTGATAAAAAGTGTAATTTAAGACTCATTATTATTAACAAAAAATAAAGAAGAAAACAATAAAATGAAAAACAGTAGTAAAAGAAAAAAACTTAGTCTAAATATAAAAATTGTATACAAAACATAAGTGCAGAATCAAAGAGTGAAAAGAGAAAAAACCCCTTTTCATATCAAAAACAAAAAGCACAAAAAAAGTAAGCCACCTTTTCTTACTTAAAAAAATACCCATTACATCTTATTTTTTGCAATTGTAAGCAACAAAAAACGAAAATTTATTTTCAACTCTTAAATATCATAAAAAAGTATAAATTTTATTTTTTTCATTCTTAAAATGTGGAAAAAACTACAAACTGCTTTTTCCAGAATATTAGCTATAAAAAATAACACCGAATGCATTTTTTTCATACTTAAAAAATACAAAAATTCATAAGCCATTTTTTATTTTTAAAATTGGAAATGGTTTCTTAATCGAAAGATATCCAAAAACCTTTTTATTTTAACACTGAAAGACGAAAGATATAAAAGATTTTAAAAAAATAAAGAAACTATATTTTTTGCTTTCTTTAAAAGAAAAAATGCCATTTTTTTATTTTTTAAACCTAGAAGCGGCTTTTTTTTAACTTCTACGTAAATACTAAAAAAGAAAAGGAAGTAATTTAAGACTCATTATTATTAACAAAGATACCGAAAATTTATCAATTCTTATCAAAATCGGCAGAGAGGCATAACTTTAGACCAAGAACATTATTTTATGTACTATTCTACAATTTGTTTTAGGGGCGCCACGTAAATGATTCCTGATGATGAAATCGACTGGTAACTTTTTTTTGAGAAAACTTTTTGTGATTTTGATTAGAGAATATGACGTAAACATCATTTATACACAATATTGGTACTCCTGAATACGATAAAATTTGTTTCCGAGAAAACCCAGTTGAATAATGCGTAGTGTCAAAGAGAATTTCAAATATTACTTCATTATTAAGGGTACGTTTTGGACTGTCAGATAATTATGCTTTTCTGTAGATTTTGATAAGAATTGATAAATTTACAGTCTAAATAACCAAAATATGACAATAAGACACAATATGCCTTAATAAAATATTGCTGTGAAAAAAGATACAAGGCGTTTGAATTTTTTCTTTATTTTTGTTAATTATTTCGCTGTAAATGTATCAATTCTTATCAATATCTACAGAGAAGCATAATTATCTGACAGACCAAAACGTACCCTTAATAAATGAAATAATATTTGAAATCTCCTTATGACACTACGAATTGTTCAACTGCGTTGTTCTCGGAAACGGATGAAATTATCGTATTTAAACAGGAGTGCCAATATTGTGTAGAAATGATGTTTGTACACGAAATTTTCTTTTTATTTATAGGGTATATTGTTGAAACTCGTTTTAACCTTACAAACGTTTTATTTTACTAGAATTTTCGCATAATACATTTGCACGCTAAACGCGTCCATAATTTTTATATGAATGCTTACAGAAGACTACTACTGGAAGATGTTGCCATCTCCTTTACTGAAAAATTTTACTCCACAGCGTTGCCGTTTTTATATATCCGTGAAAACAAGTAAAAGGTAGGTAGACAACCAACATTACAGAGTGGTTTCATTTACAATGTTTATTCACAATTAGTTAGTAACATACAGGTTTTGAACCTTGTAAAAGTTGGAAAGTTAGAGATTTCAAGACTACATTGCGAAAAGGTTAAAACACGAGTCTGACTAACAATCGGTCCGAAAGTAGCCACTGTCGTATAAACTACACGTTCATAAAAATACTTCCACTACAATTGCTGACATTTGACAGTTCAAAACTGATTTTATAGGTTACACTTACTAGATGGATTTTGATTTTATAATAATAAAGATATGGACGAAAAAAAGAACACTATCAAGCAATTATATGAAGTACTATCTGAATCAGGAAAGATGAGCCTTACGTAATCAAGCAAATGCGTATGATTTAATATTAAAAACTAAAGTCAAATCAAAAACGATAACGATTCTATTGACAGTAATAATCATAGTCTAATTATCAAAATTTACAAACTGTAACTTCTAGGTTAGAAATTTTTTAATTTACTAAAAGAGATTTAAGAGATAAAATATGGAAACACAAAATTGCGTACTACTTTACCAGTTCATCGTGAATTTTTAAAACCAAAATATCCGATTAGTGGTGTAAAGGAAAAATTAGAAATTAAGCAGAAACAACAAGCTGCTTATTACAATCAATCTTCAAAGAGATTAACGAAACTGAAGTCACAACAAAATGTTTTAATCCAGCAAGGAGTCCGAAATTGGAAACCAGCTGTTGTCAGTCATCAATCTGGACCTAATGACTACATAGTTCGCACGCCAGACAATGGTGAATATAGAAGAAATAGAGTTCATTTAAAGCCTCTACAAAAAAATGATCCAGCTTTGTTAACGAAAAAGGAAGACAACGTTGAATCAACCCCCGACTTCAACGGTGACGAAGAAAACCCGACTGTCACAGTGAACGAGAAATTGAACTCTAATTTGATAAACAAAACAGACGACAATCTGTATTGTACTCGTAGTGGTCGTGTCGTTAAACCACCTAAAAAGTTAGATTTATAAATTCATCATAACTTTTTTATATGTATTCATTTTGCATGATTGTTTAGTTATCATTATAGTTAAAACTTTCTTTTTTTAAGATAGGGCATGTCATGTATTTATGATAGTTGATCATGTGATTGTGTAAGCGCATGATCCAGGCAGTCTGATGCTAATGTGCACCGCGTGTGGTTCACATGTTCACATAATACTAAATACGTGTTACTACGAAGTATTATAATAATAACTTGTTAGTTAGCCTGTTCATTACTACCCGAAATAAATTGCCTCTTTGTATAAGTGTTTTAATTTATACGAACCATCGCTACCTAGGCAATTCAAATATAAGATACAAAAACATAACACTGTGCATATGGTTAAAATCAAATTATAAGAGCATTCTGTACCTCTGTGTGGTAAAATCTTTATATAGAATCGCTAAGAACACTGAGACCTGGACTTTTCGCTGAATGGCGACGACGCCGAAACTTGGACGCACTGTCAAAAGAGTTATCGGACATATCGCCAAAGTTGGACATTTCGTTGAAATTATCTGCTGACACAATGGCGAAAATGGATACAACATCGAAATCAGTAATTTGACATGTTATCTAATGTGGACAAACGTCTAAAAACAATATAACAAAAAATTTGAAGTTGTTTTAAGGTGATCACGGTGAACGATGTTTGTTGGTATGTTACAGTTAGTACAATTTCTTCCTTTAAAAAAATAACTTTCATAATAACAATTTCAAAAACAAACTTTTTTTGCTGTTAGTTTTTGTTTTTTGACGTTGTGTCCACATTCGACGATATGTCCAATTACTGATTTCGGTGTTGTATCTATTTTCAGCATTGTGTCCAGCAGGTGATTTCCGCGTTATGTTCAGTTTTGGCGATATGTCTATTATGCGTTTTGATGTTGTGTCTATTTGACAAAATGTCCTTGACTCAGAACCCTACTATTTTTTTGATAGAAAACATTAACAAAAGAATAAAAAAATTTCCTTTTTTTTAAATCTTGTCATCTCTTGAGATAAGGGCTTCACTATCAGCTGATCTTATACTTTTAATAAATGTTAATGAATAGGTGATACTAAAAATTAACAACCGTATTTTTTTAATCAAGTCGCACGCAACTCGACAAAATTAGAACTAAAACAGAATGACCTTTTCGACAACTTAATTTATCATACTTCAGCTGAATAACTAATAACGTGCTTGTAACGGTTGTGGTTTACAAAATAACGACGGCTCTAGAGGAACAATCTAAAACAAATAAACAAACTAAAGAA
The DNA here is from genome assembly GCA_030710515.1 of Abscondita cerata. Lineage (NCBI taxonomy): Eukaryota > Metazoa > Arthropoda > Insecta > Coleoptera > Lampyridae > Abscondita > Abscondita cerata. Next base: position 44,877 of record JALBCR010002929.1, read on the forward strand.
ATTCGGCTCGATGGAGCACACTAAGTTCGTGGAGGATAAAGTATTTATAATAGTTAGAGCATCAGCGGCTTTATCGACACACGTGTGTTTCAAGCATTTAAAGTTATCGCTTTGATAACCATATGCACTTTAACACTCACAGTCGTTACAGTTAACTGTTGACATTTCTTAGTTTTTCAAATTTTTAACTACAGATTGTTTTAAGCTGAATCACCTTGTGTAACGACCATTTGATAGAATACGACATTAATGTTTTTTTTACAGTTCAATGATTAATTTTCCCTTGCGTTGTTTTGAAAATGTAAACAGTCAAATAGTAAATTATTATTGTCGAGCGTACACCGAATAAAAATTTACTTAAATACTAAAGATCAAGTTAGGTAATCCCAGGATTCCTATTAGGGAGGTGTGCGACGAAGAACGGAAAGCGATAGGCTCCCTCGGTGCAATTATGAAGCATAACCAACCCCTGTAGACGTGGTATCCACCGGTTGTCTGCAGCTTAACTAATTCTAAACCGTGGTGTGGTCTTTAATTGATAGGGAAGGTTCTTAATCAGCCACTCCAGCACCCCGAAGAGTTATCCAGGTATAACACACAACGAGAACATAAGGTCACGCAACGTGAGTGAATTTAGCCGGATTTAAACTTAACCACCAATTTGAATTGAAAATCTTGAATCACACATTAATAATTTTTGTGTAAATTTCAACTTCAAGATGTACGCAAAACACCAGCATGGAAGGAAAAGTAGATGTCCGCTGCTCGTATAGGAATCTTAGCCGAATTTTATTTTCCACTAATAGAAAATTAGCAAAATCCGCGCCAAATACGACTTTCGTCGTAACATATTACTCGCGACACACGTTTTAAGACGGCTCTCGACACACGTCCTACATTCGGAAAATAAAACTGTAACATGCTACTCCTAAAACAGTACCACAATGTACTCCCATCAATCTTTTCTTAAAATTACAAAGAAATACAAAGAAAAATTCTCATACTTAACGTAGTAATCATTACTTATTTAATTAAATGAGGCCACTGTAGGTAGCGTATGGGCTTCTACATATTTTACCACTTTTAGTTACAATTTTCTGATTCAGATATTTTGTCGATCCCATTTCCATCTTCAGTCTTCTTGTTGAGTACCAGATTTGGAGAGGGAATAATCTAGTATGAGCTTCTGGGACTTTCAGTTGATAAAACGCCAAATTTAGTCTACTACATGAACATTTTTCATATACGAAGAGAAGCGTGGCTGTTGTAAATTAATGAAGCTAGTCATTATTATGGTTGTCTTTTTTCAACTTCAGTCTCATTCACTTCAAATGTTGATAATGGCCAATACTTTCTTTTTAAGTAAACCCATTCCGATTCTTGGCACCACTTTGATTTAGGCAAAAATGAGGAGGAGCAATCCCTGTACTGAAGATTCGCGAGATTCTTTTACCAAAAATATAATGGCACTCTTCTTTTGTAGTTTCTTTCATTATATTTTTGACAAATACCGCTAACTTCGCTTCACTCTTAATCCATGTAACTGTTGTTGATGTTATTCAGTCGAGTTCCTCGAACTTCTCCCAACCGAACACTCATAACTTCGAGTCCAGGAATGGAACCCTTTAGCAGTAATTGAACGAGGGTATCTGATCTAAGCTGAGTACACAAGTAGAAAACAGCAGCGTAAGCGTCTTTAGAAGTATCCGTAAATACGTGAACTTCTTGCTCCACTGAGTGAGTTAATTCAAAATCAAACTTTATATGTCTTTTTAAATTAACAAATGATTCTGTTCAAACTAGACAAATATACAGGCAAACTATTAATTATTTCTTATTATTTTTCTCCTTCTTTTCTCTAACCATTTTCTTCTTTCCACCATATCCTTCATACATTCTCTCCCTCCCCTTTTTTTCCGAGTAGTGTCCTTCTTCTTTCTTCCCTTCTTAGCTCTCTACATTCTTCTGTTAGATGTTCTATATTTACTCAAACTTCCTCGCACATTCTGCACCATCTTTCTCCTTCTCTTCTCAATATTTGTTCTCGTGCTCCTCATCTCATACCATTTGTATACCAGTTTGTTATTCTTTTTGTCCTCCATCTTCTCCTCAAATCTCAACGCTCTTCTTCCTTCTTATGTCCTTATCGTCTCCAGCTTCAACTCTTCTTCTATCATATACCTATGTGTTTCCCTATCTAATCCTAGCGTCCATCTCCCGTATTTCTGTTGAATTTTCTCCAATTCCTCCCTTTCCTTCCAATCCCAAATCTCCGCTCCGCACAACATCATGATTTTTACCAATATTTCGTACAGTCACCTTCTCTTCCCCATGTTCTTCCTAAATACCCTTTTTCCAATAATTTTAATTTCTTTTTGTTGTAACTCTCTTATCCGGGTCTGTATGCTTCTTGTCATAACTGAGGTTGTATCCCAGGTACCCAAGTCTATCTACTTTTTCTATCTTCTCCTCTCCCCACCACCATTTTACTTCCTTTCCTACACTTTTGATTGATTTGTTTGTTTGATTTTTGTTTTTCCCACATTAGCCTACAGTTTTTTCCTTCTATATATTTCCTTGTTCCTATTATTATCTCCCTCATTTCTTCCTCTTTTTTCGTTAGAGTCACAATGTCGTGTGCGTACGCCAACAATAGTATGACTTTCCTATCTATCTTTATTCCTCCTAGTATTTTTAGATCTCAGTTTCCATATACATTATGTATATTGAAAAAAGTGTAAATGGACACCCCTGTTTTAATTTAACCCTCTCATTGTCCAAAGTTCAGTTCTCAACCTTGCCTGTGAAAGCAATCTTGTTGTTGGACAATGCCGGATCGCACCCAGATGATGAGGAACTACAGAGTGATGGAATCCGAGCATTGTTCATGCCACCTAATGTCACAAGTTTGATACAACCGATGGATCAGGGGTTTTTGAATGCTTAAAAAAGAAGTATCGACGCCGCTTGCTGCAATCACTCCTACAAGCAACGGAAGAAGATGGAAGCATCACTGATTTTCTTAAGAAAGTTACCATGAGGGACGTAGTGTATTGGTTAGCGGAGTCATGGGACGAAGTGAAGCCTGAGACACTTGTGAAATCGTGGAAGAAGATTTTTAGAGAACGGTGCGACTGGTGAGAGTGAAACAGATGACGATGATGACAATGTACCCTTGTGTAACCTAATCGCACAGCTTCCAGGAGGCAGTGAGACTGATGTCACAGAGTGGATGAACAATGATCAACAATTTGAACTTACAGACGTATCAATTGTCGAAATGTTAAATGAATCGACTGCAGAAAGTGAGGAGGAAAAGTTAGAAGAGGGAAAGATGTGTCATAGCGATGGTTTCGCTGCATTGGAGGCGGCACTGCGCTATGTGGAACAGCAACCAGAGGCGACACCTTGCGACACCATGTTAATGAAGCGATGGCGTGACATTGCCGCGCAAAAACGGCGCAATATTCTAAAACAAAAGACATTGAAAGACTTCTTTAAAAAATAGTAAGTTACTGCACGTTGTTGTTTCTTTGAACGTAGTATAAAACTTTAAAATTTGTAATAAATTACTTTATCTTGAGTTATTAGTCTCATTTCTTATACAGTATGATTTTTCCTATGATGCTCCGCATAGTCCGAGTTATCGAAAATTCGAGGATACCCTCCCCACAATTACCTCGCATTTGCGAGACTCTACTGTAAATACATCGATAGCAGGAAAATGGTAACAGATAGGTATAGGGAACCCTTATGAATATTGAAAGACTACTTAATTCTCCATCGCATAGAGTAACAAAATACAGGGTGTTCCATTTAAAAAAATTGACTTTTGAGCAGTTGAAGTTAGTCAGATTTAGCCTAACTTTTTGAACACCCTGTAAATAATGAGATGTCAAATTACATCATTTAAAAACTTAACAGTCCTTCTAAGTATAGCCCAAATTTTTTTCTATAACTTTCTTTTCAATCATTGACAAGCGTTTGAAAACAATACTACAAAACCAATTTTTTCTCAAAAAAATGAGAATATCTCGAAAACTATTGATTTTTCATATAGGTTGTGCTACATGAAAGTTTGCTCAGATTTTAGCGTAGAATCCAAATATACAAAAAAATATATCATTCCATTTAAAATAAGAAAGTTGGTAGCCACTTTTCCGGTGTAACTGGAAGTGCTAGAAGAGCTAAAATATTTTAATGAAGTAGAACTTTTGAGCAATCCCCTATTCCAAATTTTTAAACAAATATTTCAACGGGAAGTCCATAAACTTCTAATGAACGTGTTAGCTGAATCACCCTGTATATACAGAGTCTGGCACATCGAGCGTGCATTAAAAGTATATGGAGAACTAATTCGATCCATTTTTTGAAAATAGTGCTGCGCCTGTTTTCGACATCACTGAACTCAGACAAAATATTTTCGTTCATACAGCTTTTCCGGTTGTACCGGAAGTAGCTGTCAACTTTCTTATTTCAAATAGAACATGCTATTTTTTATTTTATTTTTAGATTCTACGTAAAATTTAAGAAGTAGTTTAATTACTATACCATACCCAAAAAACGACTAGTTTTTAGTTATATTTGTCGATATGTTACAGTAACTCGCATATGAATGGAAACTCGAATTGCATGTACAGGGTGATGAAAATTCTCGTGTCAATATGAACAACTTTCGACCTCAAAAACTTGCTTAATTCAAATGGGACACGCTATGTTTTTAATCATCAATCGATGTCTTTTGTTGTCCTCTTTCGATACATACTAACATGTCCTATGCTCAAATTGATGAGACACCCTGTGTTTTTAATCATCAATTTGAGCATAGGTTTCTTGTTTTGGTTCTAAAGTACTTTTTCCATTTTTCCTTCTTCATTTTAATTTCATACTTTAGTTCGTTAGTCCACCAAGGTGTTTGTTTCCTTGCCTTGTTTAATTTCCCTATACCACATGTTTCTCTTGCTGCGTCATGTATCAATGCTTTGTATACACTCCACATTCCTTCTAAATCGTACTGCAAATAATTATGTTTAACTTTATTGTACTTCTGTTCCACTGTTGTTTTTAAATAATTTAAATAGTTTATATGACTTGATTGTTTTGTGATGCACTTGTTCTTTTTGT